>PITA01031032.1:0-15759 GCA_004023965.1 Spilogale gracilis
TATCTGACCTTTATTTCTCTTTTCCTAGGAAGGAAGTTACACATTTATTGTTACTGCAGTGGATTCTCCTTCCTTTTCTGCACATATTGGGACTGAAAATTATTATTATTATCATTATTCATCTTATATCTTAGAATCTTGATCTGAATTAATATCTGTAGCAAATATTTAACTGGCTGCATCTAGTTTGCAATGAGGATTTACTGTCTTATGGTGTGGTGGAGTTTCTTTTCTGTTTTTGGTGGGGGGCGTGGAAGGAAGGCTTCAAGAGGCTCTATTTATTGGATCATGGCCAAGGTGAAGATACAGCTTGACCTGATGTTTTCTGAGGAAACAGTTATATACAATGTCTTGATGGGGGTAATTCCTGCCTCTTCCATGCAGACTTCTCTGGCTGACTCACAGTCTTGCAAACACTGGGAAATATGGTCCTTAGTACTCTTACCTTTCTCCAGCTGGTAAACCCACATGGGTCTTGACAGACCCTTCGCTTTACTGTTCATTTCTTCCTTCGGAATATCCTTCCTGGTTCACAGTTTATGTATCTTTTACTTATTTTGGCAGGTGCAGAGGTATTCATGAAGCATAAATTGTACGTTCCCAGTGAGGAGAATCCTGTATATGCCACCACTGTCTCGCACTATGTGTAACTGAGTGTGTGATGATTTGGGGGTAATGGTGGTGGGGGTGATCAACTGGGGGACGACAATGGTGCTTTTGATTGAGTCTTTTACACAAAGAATCCCTGTAGTTTCTGAATTTTCCTTTGTGTTTATTTATACTTAGCTGGAATCTGAATTCTAACAGATTGAATCCAGTCTTTCTCACTTAGAAACTTATGTGGTTTGTAGTTGAGAGACCATGCAATTTCTCTGTTTAACTGTGTAGTTATTTATAGAAAGTATAGGCAACATTGTAGGAAATACAGAAACACTTTTTCTCTGGAAGTTTATACCAGAAGAATACTTCACTGTCTTCCTGAAACAAGTGAAATCCTACTCTACACCCATGCAATCCTTTGACTATTGTCCCACTCTCCCTTCTGCAGGCTACTTTACTTGTAATTAATTGAGTGCAGAATCATGCCCTGCTGCCCTATGTCAAAGCATTAGGTAACTTGTCTTCTAAATAAAGTAAAGCAGTGCAAAGAATAAAACTCTGCATTGTCTGTCTCTTCAGTTGTAACACATGAAGGAAATGAGAAGGAGCAAATTATAGATGTCACAGATGGTGCACTTTGTCTGAACTGACTTCTCTTGTAAGTTACTTCTCTTGTACTTTCACTTTGTGGTGGTGAAAGAGACCTGGACCGCAGTTCCTGTGTCAGATTCTGACTTTGCCAAACTGGGCTGTTAATCCCTGGGGTACATCCTTGGCTGTGACCAGTTAACTCCTTGTACCTCAGGCTTCATCTGGGGAGGGAAAAGAAAGCTGGACATCCTCAGGCAGAAGCTTTGCTCCCAGGCTCCACCTCAACACCCACCACTCCTACCCTCCTCTCAAACTTGGATTTCTCCCATTTCAGACTTCTAGGCCCTGAGTTCTGCCACTGGGCATTCATGAGGGTAGATCTGAGGGCAAGTGGAACATACTGGAGAGATCTGATATCTATCTGTAGGTGTCTCCAGCCATTTCTGGAAGTAGAGCCATGTTGAACAGGGTTTGGAAAGAGTGTTTTTAGGCACAGAGGGACAGTCTGTGTGAGGGCTGATGTTAATGCCAGCAAGATGTGCGCGTGTGGGGAAAGATTTGCCCTGTTCAAGCAGGAACACAGAAAAGGTTACTAGTAGGAAAGTAGTAAAAACAATGAAAGGAGAGATTTAGAAATATGATCTCAGAAGTTTGGATTTGATAGAAGGCAGGAAACTTCCTGTTTGGGAGTGGTTTTGTGTGAGTGTGTGTCTGTGTGTCTTTTTGAGACTTTCGCAAAGTGTGGTTTTCCTGAAGGTCAGGAGAGAGTTCTCCCACTTCAGTTATGTGGGGCAATGCAACAGTAAGGAAGAATGTGATAGGGCTTTATCCTATTTCAAGGAAGGGCAGCACTCTCTGATGGCTACTGGGTGAATCCCAGTGAGAGGTGAGGGCATGTTATTGTCACAGTTACCAATTTTATGGACCAGGAGGGTTGACCAGGTAGTGTAGCAGGAGGCAGGCCCTGGATAGGCAGTACTTGTAAACCACAGGAACCTACTTGGTAGAGGAAGTATGAACAAGATGCTACATGTCTTTGTGACTTCACATCAGCTGAATTGAATTGAGGGGCTAGGTTGGTGATCTCAGAATATCTGAAACCAAGGATTTCAGTTGGGATTCCTTAGATTTATTCAAATCTTTTATGTAAATTCTCCAAATAAAGTCCATAGAGGCTGCTTCATCAATCCCCTTCTTTCTGGACATGTTTAGGGTTTTCTTTTGTTTTGTTTTTTTTTTAAATATTTTATTTATTTGACAGAGAGGGACATAGCAGAGAGGGAACACAAGCAGAGGCAGAGAGAGAGGTAGAAGTAGGCTTCCTGCCAAGCAGGCAGCCCAATGTGGGGCTCGATCCAAGGACTTGGGATCTCGACCTGAGCCAAAGGCAGACCCTTAACAACTGAGCCACTCAGTCGCTCTAGGTTTTCCTTTTCTTGAGGCTAAAATAGAAAGACAGTGCTTTATCTTATCAGTAGATTTTCCTACACTAATAGCAGTTTCACAATGACCCTTATTCCTCAAGTCCATATTTGTTAATAACTTTAAAAATATGGGGGCATAATGTTCATTGCAGCAATGGCCGCAATCGCCAAACTGTGGAAAAGAGTCAAGGTGCCCTTCAACAGACGAATGGATAAAGAAGGTATGGTCCATATACAATGGAATACTATGCCTCCATCAGAAAGGAAGAATACCCAACTTTTGTAGCAACATGGACCGAATGGGAGGAGATTACGCTGAGTGAAATAAGCCAAGCAGGGAAAGTCCAATATACTATGGTTTCACTTTCTTGTTGAGCATAAGGAGTAACATGGTGGACAGTAGAAGAAGGAAAGGAAATGTGAATTGGGGTAAATCTGGAAGGGAGATGAAACATGAGAGACTTTGGACTCAGAAACAAACTGAGGGTTTTGGAAGGGAGGGAGGTGGGGGGATGGTCGAGCCTGATGGTGGGTATTGAGAGCATCTATTGTATGGAGCACTGGGTGTGGAGCATAAACAAGGGAACTTGGAACATGGGAAAAATAAAATAGAGTAGTAAAAAAAATAAAGCACAGATTTTAGAATCTGTGTTTGTTCTAAATACAGTCAAACACTAAAAATAAATAAATAAATAAATAAATAAATAAATAAATAAATAAATAAAAAATAAATAAATGGAATAAAGATATGGGGAGGTGATCCAAAAATAGGCAGAGGTATAATGTTGCCTGATGACCAGTGTGTCCATAGGTCCTTATGATTATTTCTATGATCAATAAATATTTTTGAACATTTTTATTTTATTTCAATTTTTTAACATATAGCATATTATTGGTTTCAGAGTTACAGGTCTGTTTTTCTTCAGTCTTATGTAATACCCAGTGCTCATTATATCACATGCCCTCCTTAAGGTCCACTACACAGTTACCCCATCACTCGAGCCCCTCCCCTCCAGCAACCCTCATTTTGTTTCCTATGATTAAGAGTCTCATGGTTTCTCTCCCTCTTTGGATTTCTCTTGTTTCATTTTTTCTTTCTTCGCATATTATCCTCTTTTTTGTTCTTAAATTCCACATATGAGTGAGATAATATGATAATTATCTTTCTCTGATGGACTTATATACTTAGCAGAATACCCCATAGTTCCACGATTACATTTTTGATGCCTACATAATAGTCCATTGTGTGTGTGTGTGTGTGTGTGTGTGTGTGTATGTGTTTTTATATGTACCACATCTTCCTTATCCATTCATCTGTCAGTAGACATCTGGACTCTTTCATTGTTTGGCTATTATGGACATTGCTGCTATGAATATTGGGGTGCAGGTGCCTCTCTGGGGTAAATACCCAGTTGTGCAATTGCTAGGTCATAGGGTAGCTCTATTCTCAACTTTTTGAGCAACTTGCATACTGTCTCCTAGAGTGGCTACACCAGCTTGCATTCCCACCAACAGTATAGGAGGGTTCCCATTTCTCCACATCCCTGCCATCCTGACTTGTTAATTTGAGCCATTCTGACTGGTGTGAGGTGGAATCTCTCTATGGTGTTGATTTTATTTTTCAGATGATGAGTGATGTTGAGCACTTTTCCTGTGTCTTTTGGCCATCTGTATGTCTTCTTTGGAGAAATGTCAGTTCTGTCTTCTGACCATTTCTTGGTTGGATTATTTGTTCTTTGGGTGTTGAGTTCAATAAGTTCTTTATAGATTTTAGGACCTAGTCCTTTACCTGGTATGTCATTTTCAAGTATCTTCTCCAGTTCTGTCAGTTGTCTTTTAGTTTGGTCAACTCGTTCCTTTGCTCTGCAAAAGTTTTTATCTTGATGAGATCCCAGTAGTTCATTTTTGCATTTGTTTCCTTGCCTCCTGAGAAATGTATAGCAAGACGTTGTGGCAGCCAAGGGCACAGAGGTTGCTGCCTGTGTTCTCCCAGAGGGTTTTGATGGATTCCTGTCTCACATTTAGGTCATTCATACATTTTGAGTCTATTTTTGTGTATGGCATAAGGAAATGGTCCAGTTTCATTCTTCTGCATGTGACTGTTCAATTTTCTAGCACCATTTATTGAAAAGACTGTCTTTTTTCCATTGGATATTCTTTCCTACTTTGTCAAAGATTAGTTGGCCATGAACTAGTACCATACTCTCTTGTTGATTACAGCTTTGTAACTGTGCTTGAAGTCCAAGACTGTGATCATCTTGTGTCATCAGGTTTGGTTTTCTTTCTCAACATTACTTTCACTATTCAGGGTCTTTTCTGTTTCTATAAACATTTTATGATTATTTGTTCCAGTTCTGTGGAAAGAGTTGATGGCATTCTGATAGGGATTATATTGAATGTGTAGATTGCTCTAAGTAACATAGACATTTTCACAATAGTTGTTCTTCTAATTCATGAGTGTGTAACATTTTCCATTTCTTTGCATATTCCTCAATTTCTTTCATGAGTGTTCTATATTTTTCTAAGTAGAGATCCTTTGGCTCTATGGTTAGGTGGTTAGGTTTACTTCTAGGTATCTTATGGTTTGTGGTGCAATTGTGAATGGGATCGACTCTTTAACTTCTCTTTCTCCATCTCATTGTTTGTGTATAGGAATTCTACTGATTTATGTGCTTTGATTTTATATCCTGCCACTTTTCTGAATTCCTGTATGAGTTCTAGCAATTTTGGGCCAGAGTCTTTGGGTTTTTCACATAGAATATTATGTCTCTGCTGAGATCGAGACTTTGACTTCTTCTTTGTCGATTGGGATGAGTTTTATTTCTTTTTGTTGTCTGATTGCTGAGGCTAGGATTTCTAGTATTATGTTGAACACAATGTTGATAGTGGACATCCCTGCTGTGTGCCTGACCTGGGGGAAAAGCTCTAAATCTTTAGTCCTTGGTAATATGTGGCCTTTTCATGCTTCTATGATACTGAGGTATGTACCTTCTATCTATGCACTTTGTAGAGTTTTAATTAAGAAAGAATACTGTATTTTGTGAATTGATTTTTCTGCATCTATTGAGAGAATCATATGGTTCTTGCCCTTTCTTTTTTTCCATAGTGTATCACATTGATTGATTTGTTTATGTTGAACCACCCTTGTATCCAAGGAATAAATTCCACTTGGTCCTGGTGAATACTCATTTTCTTATACTGTTGGATCCCCTTGGCTAATATTTTGATGAGAATTTTCCCATCTGTGTTCATCAGGGATATTGGTCTGTAATTCTCCTGTTTTGGTGGGGTCTTTGTTTGGTTTGGGGATCAAAGTAATGCTGGCCTCATAAAAGGAGTTTGGAAGATTTCCCTCCATTTCTATTTTTTTGAAATATCTTCAGAAGAATATGTATTTTTTCTTCTTTAAATGTTTGGTAGAATTCCCCTGGGAAGTCATCTGACCCTGGACTCATGTTTTTGGGGGATTTTTGATAACTGCTTTAATTTCTTTGCTGGTTATGGGTCTGTTCAGGTTTTCTCTTTCTTCCTGGTTCAGTTTTGGTATTCTAAGCATCTCTAGGAATGCATCCATTTTTTTCAGATTGCCTAATTTTCCGGCATATAGTTGCTCATGATATGTTCTTATAATTGTATTTCTTTGGTGTTGTTTGTAATCTCTTTTCTTTAATTTCATGATTTTATTTATTTGGGTCCTTTCTCTTTTCTTTATTATAAGTTGCCCAGGGTTTTTAATCAATCTTCTCTAATTCTTTCAAAGAACCAGCTCCTACATTTTTTGATCTGTTCTACTGCTCCTTTGGTTTTTATTTCATGGTTTCTGCTCTAATCTTGATTATTTGTCTTCTCCTGCTTGGTTTAGGCTTTATTTCGTGTTCTTTCTCCAGCCCCTTTAGATGTAAGGTTAGGTTGTGTATTTGAGAACTTTCTTGTTTCTTTTTTTTTTTTTTTTTAAGATTTTATTTATTTATTTATTTGACACAGAGAGAGAGATTACAAGTAGGCAGAGAGGCAGGCAGAGAGAGAGGAGGAAGTAGGCTCCCTGCTGAGCAGAAAGCCCGATGCGGGCCTTGATCCCAGGACCCTGAGATTATGATCTGAGCCGAAGGCAGAGCTTTAACCCTCTGAGCCACTCAGGCACCCGAGAACTTTTTTGTTTCTTGAGAGAGTCTTGTATATTATAGACTTCCCTCTATGACCACCTTTCCTACATCTCCAAGGTTGTGAACAGTTGTGTCTTCATTTTCATTTGTTTCCATCAATTTTTTAATTTGTCTTCAATTTCTTGGTTGACCTATTCATTCCTTAGTAGGATGATCTTTAGCTTCCATATATTTGAATTATTTTCAACTTGCCTCTTGTGATTGAGTTTCAGTTTCAAAGCATTGTGGTCTGAAAATAGAAGGGAATGATCCCAATCGTTTGGTCCCAGTTGAGACCTGATTTTTGACCAAGTGTGTGATCTATTCTGGAGAATGTTCCATGTTCACTAGAGAAGAGTGTGTATTTTGTTGCTTTAGAATGGAATGTTCTGAATATATCTGTGAGGTCTGTCTGGTCCGGTGTGTCATTCAAAGCCCTTATTTCCTTGTTGATCTACTTAGGCGATCTGTCCATTGCAGTGAGGGGGTGTTAAAATCTCCTACTATCATTGTATTATTTTTTGATGTGTTCCTTTGATTTTTTTCTCCCATGTTGGGGGAACACATATTTACAATTGCTAGATCTTCTTGTTGGAAAGACTTTTTAGGTACGCTATAGTGTCCTTCCTCATCTCTTATTACAGTCATTCATTTAAAATCTAATCTGTCTGATACAACGATTACCACCCCAGCTTCCCTTTGATGTCCATTAACATGATGGACACCCAGTCACTTTCAATCTGGAGGTTTCTTTGGGTCTAAAATGAGTGTCTTGTGGATAGCATATTGATGGAATCTTTTTTTTTTAATCCAAACTGATACATTGTGTCTTTTGATTAGGGCATTTATCCCATTTGCATTCAGAATGACTATTGAAAGATATGGATTTAGTGCCATTGTATTACCTGTAAGGTGACTACTATAAGGTGACTGTTACTGTATACTGTCTCTGTTCCTTTTTGGGCAATGTTACTTTTGGTTTTCTCTTTGCTTAGAGGACCCTTTCAAAGGGGTCCTCTTTCTTTTTTGGGGCTGGTTTGGTGAACACAAATTCTTTTAGTTTCTGTTTGTCTTGGAATCTTTTTATCACTTCTTCTATTTTGAATGACATCTTAGCTGCATAAAGTATTCTCGGCTGCATCTTTTTCTCATTTAGTTCCCTGAATATACTATGCCAGTCATTTCAGGTCTGCCAGTTCTCTGTGGATAGGTCTGTTGCCAATCTATGCTTCTACCCTTGTAGGTTACTGACCTCTTGTCTTAAGCTGCTCTCAGGATTTTCTCTTTGTCTCTGAGATTTGTAAATCTCACTATTATATGTCAGGGTATTGACCTATTTTTATTGATTTTGAGGGGTGTTCTCTGTGCCTTCTGGATTTTGATGCCTTTTTCCTTCCTCAAATTAGGGAAGTTCTCCACTGTAATCTGCTCCAATATACCTCTGCTCCTCTCTCTTTCCTTTTCTTCTGGGATCCCAATCATTCTAATATTGTTTTTCTTTGTGGTATCATGTATTTCTCAAATTCTCCCCATGTGATCCAGTAGTTGTTTATTTCTTTTTTCTCAGCTTCTTTATTCTATATCATTCTGTTTTCTATATCTCTCATTCTCTCTTCTGCCTCATTAATCCTAGCAGTTGGAGCCTCCATTTTTAATTGCATCTCCTTAATAATCTTTTTGTTTTCAACTTGGTTAGATTTTAGTTCTTGTATTTCTCCAGAAAGGGATTTTTGTGTGTCCTTTTAAAAAATGTTTTATTTATTTGAGGGAGAATGAGACAGAATGTGAGAGGGGAGAGGATGAGAGGGAGCAGCAGACTCCCCACTGAGCAGGGAGCCTGATGTGAGACTCAGTCTTGGGATTCCAGTATTGTGACCTGAGCCGAAGGCAGTTGCTTAACCAACTAAGCCACCCAGGTGTCCCACTCTCTTTAGTGTGTTCTATGCTTTTCAAGCCCAGCTTGTAATTTTATAATCATTATTCAGAACTCTAGTTCCAACATCTTATCTATATTGATGAGGTCCTTGGCTGTCAGTACTTCCTCTTTTTTTTTTTTTTTTTGCGTCTTTTTGTTCTGTCCAAAGAAGAATAGATGAATGAGAGAACAATGTATTAAAAGTCGCAACAACTACCTCAGAGGAATAGACACTAAATAAGTATGATGGGACCTGTAATAGGGGAAAAGAAAAAAAAAGAGTGAATGTAATTAAACTGGTGAGCAGAATAAAGCAATACACTGCATTCTGTGTGTATTTTTGTTTTTTTCCAGAAAACTACATCCCAAAATTGTAAAGAAAGTAAAACATATATATGTGCAGAATATAACCATAAAACTGGATGTTAAAGACAAGAAAAAATAAATAACAACAAAAAAGGAAGGGATATAAACAGATAAACTGAAGAGAGTAATACACTGTGTCCTGAGTGTATTTTCATCAGTTTTTTAGAAGAAACTACATCTTAAAATTGTAAGGAAGGAAAAACTTCTATATACAAAAATAAGATTAAATATATTGAAAGGATGGACAGTAGCTATAAAACGAAAATTGACTTCTCAAAAAATTGGATATACAACTACCATGGGACCCAGCAATCTTACTTCTGGGTATATATCCCAAGGAATTGAAAGTAGAGCCTCAGAAAGATATTCTTATACCATATTCATAACAGCCAATAGTTAAAATAACCATCATATCCCTTAGTGAATAAACCGATAACCCAGATGTGAGATACACACACAATGGGATATTATTCAGCCTTTAAGAGGAAGGATATTTTGACATCATCTACAACATGGATGAACCTTGAAGATATTATGCCAAGAGAAATAAGCCTGTCACTAAAGGATGATATTGTATGATTCCACTTACAAAGAGATGCCTCGATGAGTAAAATTCATAGAGACTCAAAATAGAATGGTGGTTGAGAGGGAAGAATGGAGAGCTATCACTTAGTGTGTACAGAGTTTCAGCTGAGGAAGATGAACAAGTTCTGGAGATAGATTGTGGTGAGAGTTTCATACCAATGTGAAGGGGAGTCTGTCTTGGACCACCCATTTTAAAGTCACAACACCCACTGTGAGCACATCCTAAAACTTGCTTGCTTTTCTTTTCTTTGTAGCACTGATTGCAAATCTAACCCAATATATATAAACATATATATATATATATATATATATATATATATACACACACACACACACACACACACACACAAATATAACCCAATAAATATAGGCATATATACACACACACATATATATGTGGCTGTATATACACACACTTATATCAGTGTGTGTGTGTATATATATATATATACACACACTTCTATGTCTGTGCATATATATATCTATATCTATCTATCTGTATATGCTTATTACTAATGTGTTTATTTTTTGCTTCCTACTGAAGAAAATGTAAGCTATATGAGTGGGGGAGGTTTTGTTTCTCTTTGCTTTGTCCAGCACCAATGAATAGAGAGCAGTTTATTTGTTGAATTAATAAGTGACAGATCATTTTGGACACACTCTTCTAGAGAAGGTAGAAAGAAAAAGAGAAAATGGGAAAATTACATATGTCGTTTGATTTTGTAACTATTTATTTTACCCTAGAACATGAGACTGAGCCCCAGTTTTCATGGTGGTTTTCATTCTGTTTAGCATTTCCTACATTTTTCTGAATTGTTTTCATGATGGAGTGGTAGTTATATCACACTTAGGATTATTTCCACCTCTTACCCTGAACTCAAAGCTTCTACTCATGTATTTCTGACTGTCCTCTACCAGAGTCCAGGGCTGCTTGAGTTAGGACTTTGGAAACTCTGGACACACCAGCTATCCAAAAGACTTTAGACTTGTTTGTTTTGGAGCCACTGGTTGAATGGCTCTGGAGCTTCTTGTCTTGAAATTTTAAGGAGGACAGGAGTCTTTATATACTTCGGGAAACAGCAGTGCTTGGATGTAGAGGATTAATATAATCTCTGGAGATGTGTTTACAGTTCACGTCTCTGAAATTTTGAGAACTTGAAAACAATTATTTAGTGGCATCATTAGCCTTACTCTCAAGTCTTCATCAAACTCTAGAAAGCAAATGATATCCAAACTATCTCTGAAGCTACTTAATAGAGGCCACAGGCCAACTTGCTGATTGGCCAGAGTATTCAGTCCCTACCATGGAAACCAGTGGAATTTACTGCCTTGGAAAAATGTTTTGTAAAAGAAAGGTCCAGAGTGAAATCAGTACCATTATTAGAGACAGAGGAGTGAACACATTGATCTCCAAGACTAAGGAGAATAGGTGGGGCTGGCTGGGAAAGCAAGACAGCCTGCTCTTCAAGGAATGGATTGTTGGACCTGACAGGAGTTCTTGCAGGAAACATGGGATAGAACCTTTGTTTGGGAGTTGGAAGGAGCTCAGAGAGTAAGAGAAATACAAGGTGCAGGTTGGATCAAAGGGAAGCCAGGGAATTATGGAATCCATACAAGCTGGTTTCCTGTTCCCTGGCCCCATCTGCATTTCTTTAAGCACCTCCCCTGAGCAAGTACCTCTTTTGGGAGAGACTGTTTCCTAATGAAGCTGAGATTCACAGACCCAGGTAGCTCATTAGGAAATGTCCTCAGGATATTCTTGAAATACATGATAGTGCATGTTCTAGTCTCCTGTTTACACCTCTGTTTGACTCTTTCTCTCTTTCAAAAATGAACGAAAACAAAATTTCTTCAAGGAATCTCAAGTTATAATAGTTATTCAATACATTTATCTATTCATTTCTCTTGTCCTAAATCACTCTTTGGGTTGCTTGCTACAATTAGGAGCAGATCCTTGTCCTGTGTAGGGAGACTCTGAGATGGGACTGTGGAATCCAGAATAAGGAGGTATTTAGATCCTGGTCCTGCCCTCTGGAAGCTCGTAGACTGTAAAGGAATTTGGGGAACACACTCAGTGCACCAGCTTACAGGTAAGGAAAATTAGTTTCAGTTGTCCATCAGGATGCATAGTAAGTGCTAGTCAGAAGGGGAGAAAGGTTGGAGATGGGGATCAGTCAGGATGGCTAAGGAAAGGCTTCCTAGATGCAGGAAAGGTTGTAGAATAGGGTTGAGAGAGTCTGAGGGTCAACACTGGGCAGAAAGGAGAGATGAGGGTGTCCCTGGCAGAGCTGGTCACTTACCCAGAGCACAGACTCATCCCAGGAAGGCTAAGTCAGGATGTGAGGAGTTGCGTTAGGAAGGAGGTGAATGTATCTGAGGGTAGGTGGTGAATTAAGATGGGGCTGTGACAGCTCGGTTAAAGAATTTGGACTGAATATAAACCATCAGAATAATTGAGAATTATCCCACGAGAATGGGCACATATGAACATGATATTCGAGGACCATGTTTCTCTGTGTTCTTATAAGCTGGATTTATGGCATACGTTCTCAGTATTCCCAATCATGGGTGTGCTTTTTCTTCTATATATCTGTTTTTCCATTTGTTTGTTCTTCCTGCACCTGTTGGAGTCATAAAACATGAAGAATTAATTCCCAGATGTTTTGTTCTTTGGGTTGCTTCTCTGGTATCTTGGTACTTTGTCTGCAGTAGAAAGTGGGAAGAACTCAAGGACCACCCTGCACAACACAGTTGAGGGAAACAGACACTATCAAGTGTCTGACCTTGCCATTCAGATGATCCTTCTTTAGATTCTTGCTTAGGAGGCATGGATGGACTTCAGAAGTATGTATGACATTTTTTTTTTGAAGTGACCAAACTCAGAGGGGTCTGGGATTCAACAAATCTTGAGAACCACTGTTGTGGTCTTTGTTGAATGGTAGGTGGCCTGGGATGGTTCCGCAGAGAAAAACATGGCAGAAGCATCCTTAGTGCCAACTACAGGGCCTCTAAAGACAGTCAAAGGGACTGAGAGAGGAACTGGGAAAAGGGAAATGGGTTCAGAGGGATGTAGCAGAAGTGGTGCCCCAGCTTTCCTCTTTTCCACTCTCTTTCTAGCAGGTATTACTTCTTTGTATTCTCCATATCCTGGCAATTATGGAATTCCACTTTACTTTTCAGTTTCAATCTACTGAATGTCTGACATTTACCAGACTCTATACCAGGTGCTCTAACAACATTGTCTCCTGCAATCCTGTGTTGAACCTGCAGTGCACAGAGTGGAGCAAATCACTCATTCTGTCATGGCATGTTCACACCACTGCTTCCTGTCAGGTTGCCTTTCTTTCTTTTTTTAATTTTAATTTTATTTTTATTATGTCCAGTAAGCCACTTTTCAATGCATTTTATTATCCTGTTTTACCCTTATCTCTATTCGTACTTCCCTTCCTCTCTGGAGGCACTTGCTTTAGTGTATTAACAAATGCTCTTCCAGTCCATGTTCTCTATTTGGTTTAGATTACATTCTCCATTCTACCACTAGAGTGCCCAATTCTGTGTGCATTTTTAATTCCACTAAGATTATGCTTCAGGATGGTGCCCCAATGACACTCCCACCAGCAGCATGTGATAGTTTGTATCTTCTTATAGGATTCTCATGTTGATCCAGTGAGGGAAGTCAAGTAATGTTCCTAGTGAATGACAAGCCTGAGGCTTAGAGAGTTGAAGCAAAATACCTGAGTTCATGTCATCACAAGAAGGGTCAGGCCTCACATCCAGCATTTCTGAGCAAGTGTTCATTGTTCTTATATCTATAGTACCAAGAACTGCCTGATTTAGATGAGGCATCTGTAGACAAAGATGTTGCTATTATTATTATTGTATTGAACCTTGCATTTCTAGATACCTGGTCTACCTCAGTAAGCTTTGGAACCCCCCGGCATTAGCACCAGCAAGGATGAGGGTGTCTAATTAGAGTCGTAGCATTTCAATGTGAATCATATGGAATAAAACTGTTTTCATTGTCTCATGAGGGCTAGCTAACAAGCTCGAGCTTTTGTGGATGATTTTGAGCCTGCATATTTATAAACACTGATTGATTTTCAGTGTTTAGTTGCTTTGTACCATTTTCAATAGTAAGTGTTAGATAGCTGACATTAAGTCCATATTGTTTCCTAGGCTCTGAGCTATATACTTACAGATATCATTTCACTTACTTCTCACAACTACCCTGTGAGGGTTTTGCTTTTACTCCCAGTTGACTATTGTCAAACTAAAGCTCAGTGAGGGAAACTAATTTGTCCAGAGTCACCAGGTGTGAATCTGAGGTATGATTTGAACCTGAACAGTCTACCTGTAGGACCTTACTCCTAGCTACTCAATTGTGCTGCCTTCCTGTGAAGGAAGCTTTTAGAATCACTTCTCTTTGAACTTGAGGATATTTTCTTGTCAGTTGGGGTGGTTTAGAGCAGTCATGGGAAGTACATGGCTTGTGGACAAGAATCCCTAGAGGGAGAGCATCTAAAATTTGACAATGTCTCCATATCTCTACATTATGCCTCCCTCTGTCCCTCAAAGTAAGAACCTCTGACTTACAACATCCTACCTGGGTCATAGGGCTGAGCATGATGCCTTCAAAAAGTAAGGATTCTCTCACTGGGCGTGGGTGGTTAGTTGCCCATAACCCCAGGCAACTTGATATTTTTAAATGTATCCTCAAAGGTAAGTGATTCTTTATCACCCTGTGTGACTCATACCTGTCATGAATGATGGGCAGTCAAGGTTTTATCACAGTTGATTTGCCCCCACTGTGTCCATTTTGCTCACCTTCTATGAGGAAGGAAATAACATGTGTATCTCTGCCTGAGCCCTAATTATAAAGACTGCTGGGTTACAAGTTATGTATCTCAATGCCCACTAGCTAGGAATTCTTGATTATGGCCTCTTTTCAGTTTTCTCTTCTCAGCATGGTCATTTGTTCCACAAATATTTATTGAGTACCTATCTCACAGTCTGATGGAGGAGATCAGCGGCTGACCTGGAATTTGGATACCTTAAGACCAATGACACATGGTGGAAGCCTGGTGCTAGGAGGGCACAAGAAAGGGAAGCATAAGCATCTGGGAAGGTTCCCTGAGGAAGCAACTGCTGAGCTGTGAACTGAAAGAGAATTGGGGGTAGCTAAGTGAAGGGACCAAGAAGGCAGCAGAAGCAAGGGAAGAGTGTGAGTGTCAAATTTCACAACTGGAGCAGGAACTGGGCAGGGGATGAGGCTGGAGAAACAAGCACAGGTCATATTATGAACAAAGGAAAGAGATGAAGCCTAGCTATGGTTGGGGACACCTCAAATAGTGTAGAAAGATTCCATAAGTGAAGAATTATCTATCTCTTGTGCTCATTTGTAAATTATAGCAGTGGATCTGGTGAGTGGCAAATAAGGTCTAGATGGATTTGTAGACAGAAGGTCTGGCCCATAACCTAAGGGTTCTTTTTCATCATCTATAGTGTAGACTTTCCAATTTTGACTTGATGTTTCTGCCTTTAAAAACTTTGAGACCATTTCCTAAATAAAATTCTCTTAACACCCTAGCATGAGTAGGGAGGAGAGTGGGATCTACCTGAGTTTGTTTTCTCTGTTCTCCACTTCTCATCTCCTGGGCATTGTTGTGAATTGTTCATACAGAGCCCTGCTCCCCTTCCAGTGGGGAGCATCTAAATAGCTAGCTGCAGGGGAGGAGGGATAAGAGGGAATCACACACAGGATTCCTTCATTAAGAAAACATTCAGACAACAGTTTAAGTGAGTTAAAAATAACTCCTTGTGAAAAACTGATTGGGAGTTACACGTGAGTGTTTTAATACAAGCTCACAGAGCAGGGAAGATTCTCCAGGCCCCTGGCAGTTGACATCACAGGTGGGGCAGGGTGTGTCTAGAGCACAATGTGGTCAGTGAGGAGACTGTCTGCAGAAGTGATTTCACCTTCTCTCCTGGAAAACACAGAGGAGGAAAATGAAGGAATTGTTTTGGTTGAGAGGAACTGAGCTAAGTGACTCATTTCTTTTCTCCCTACCTATCACACTGTCATTCTGTGGAGACAAGAAAGGTAGTAAATTCATGGGTTGCCTGGGTGGTTCAGTTG
>PITA01031033.1:0-15747 GCA_004023965.1 Spilogale gracilis
AGAGGGAACACAAGCAGGGGGAGTGAGAGAGGGGAAAGCGGGCTTCCTGCTGAGCAGGGAGCCCGATGTGGGGCTCGATCCCAGGTCTCCGGGATCATGACCTGAGCCGAAGGCAGTCACTCAACCAACTGAGCCACCCAGGTGCTCCTCGTTGGTGGTATCTTGATTCTGATCATAGATACTATGGTTTGTACCCCCGGTCAGATGCATGTTGTAACTCCTTTGGGGATTGTGGTTCCTTGGATTTTTTTTTTTTTTTAGAAAAATCTCTTATCAAGAACATATTAAAATGACTACAAACTGAATGAACCCCTTGATTATCTGTTCAGTCCACTGTTAACACATTGAACTGCTCAAAAAAAGCAAAGCGTCTCTCCAGAGATTGTTTTGAATATTAATTCACTGGTGTTGAATCCTTGGGTACAAAAACTTACTTTACTACAAACAGTTGTGTGACCCTGCTGATATAATTTAAACTCTTCAAGGCTTCATGTGCTCACATGTAAAGCGAACGTCAGCTTTCTAGCACTGCCAGAACAAATTACCAGAAACGGGGTGGCTCAGAAGCATTATTTATAGTTCTAGAGACCAGGAGTCTGAAATCTAGGTGTCAGCAAATTTGGTTCCTTCTAGAGGCTTTGAGTGAGAAGCTGTCCCAAATGCCTCTCTTTATGCCTTTGCTCGGGATATCCTCATCATCATCCCTCCTTTATTTGAAGGTTAGCTCAGGATTTAGCTGAGTAACTCTCTCAG
The DNA here is from genome assembly GCA_004023965.1 of Spilogale gracilis. NCBI lineage: Eukaryota > Metazoa > Chordata > Mammalia > Carnivora > Mephitidae > Spilogale > Spilogale gracilis. Next base: position 754 of record PITA01031033.1, read on the forward strand.
CCCTTTACTTCCCTGCAGTCTTCCTTCATTATATCCCATTTCTTTCTCTTTCAGTCTGAGTTGGTGGAGTTGTGGCTAGTGGAACTTCTCAAAAACTTTGCATCTTCTGTGTAAGTTGAGGGGATCCATAGCATTAGAAAGAAGATCGTGCATTAATCCTTCCTAAATAATGTTGTCTCTATCCCTGGCTTTATTAAAATAGTTAATTGGAAACATTAATCACACACCTAATCTCTGCAACAGTAGTGTATCCAGCCACATCCTTGATCTTCTGTCCAGAGCAGGCTTTACAACAATATCCTCTGCAATCTGAAAAGACTAAGAATCTCCTCAATCAAGTTCCGATTCCTTCTTGCTTAACCGTTTCTTCCTCGGTTTGTCTCCTTCCTCTCCTATTTTGCTAAAGCCATAAGGAGAAACCAGATTACATCTTCATCACCTTCCGTAAATATCTTTCTGGCAAGTGTCCAAGTTCATCACTTCTAGACGATAGCAAATTCTCTCTGAGTAGGAAATAATCCAGCAAAGTTTTCTGACACTTTATAACAAGGATCACCTTGCTTTCAATTTACAATAACATGTTCTATGTTATATTTTGTGATTTACCAGAAGCGTTTTTAGTCATCGTATGTCTACCAATATCTGTTCATAACAATCTGTGTTCTCTAAAATGAGAGAAACTTTCTCTATAGGTCTCTTCATTTCCTTCCCTCACCAGAATAGTCATTGACATCCATATTTCTACCCATCATCTCTTCAAGACAACCGTGGCTTCTTCTATTATGTGCCCCCAATCTACCAGCCTCTATCTGTTACCTAAAACCAAAGCTACTTCTTCATTTTTAGGTGTTTTAAGTATTTGTTGCAGCAGTCTACCTCATGGTAGTAAGATCTGAATTAGTTCCCTAAGACCACCAAAACAAATTGTCACAAGTTAGACAGCTTAAAATGATATAGATTTATTCTCTCAAAGTTCTGGAGATCAGAAGTCAAATATCAAGTGTTGGCAGGATTGGTTCCTTTTGAAGAATCTGTTCCATGCTACTCTGTAGCTTCTGGTAGTGGAGGTGACCTTGATATTCTTTGGCTTGGAGATAGACCCATTGCTCCAATCTTCACTTCCATCTTCACACGTCCTTTTCTGTATCTCTGTGTCTCCATGTGACCTTCCTTTCTGTGTGTCTCTGTGTGTCTTCTAACTATCACTCTTTTATAAGCACACTCTTATTGGATTTAGAGTTTACCCTAATTCAGGATGGTCTTACCTTGAGATCCTTACTTTCATTAGATCTACAAATATTCTTTCCAAATAAGATCACTCACACATTTTCTGGGGGATAAGACTTGGGCATATCTTTCAGGGGTTCAACACACTAGACACTACCATTATTAATTGGTTGTATAATAGTTTGAATGTTTAATGAGGTGTAGTATAGCATTTGGCATACAATAGACCTCAATAATGCTATCTATAATTAATGTTTACTGCCAATTTAGTTTAGGGTCACCATATTCCTACCACAGCTGCCAAAAGAATATAATAATAAAATATGAAACTACCATAAAATATAATTCACCTGTGTTATAAAGTAACTAAATTATACTGTTAAGCATAAATGCTGAATGAACACAAAGAAGGAAGATATCAGTGATAGGTAAATGGATATTCTTATAGAGATAGTAGGTTCTGTGGATCTTAGTGAATGGAGAATATGCTGTGGTTGAGACAGAGGGCTCTAAGTTTTAGATCTTAGGTGGCAGTTGTAGATGTAATTAAAAGTTTCAAATTATGGCTGTGTTATGGAAGGGATTTCATGCACAGAAGAAAATTTCCAGTCGTGTCCAAAAAATGAGATAAGGTTAAAACATTTGCCGGACAATTTGTCTACTTAATAATTTAGTTTTCCAGGGGCACCTGGGTGGCTCAGAGGGTTAAGCCTCTGCCTTTGGCTCAGGTCATGATCTCAGGTTCCTGGGATCGAGTCCCACATCGGGCTCTCTGCTCGGTGGGGAAACTGCTTTCCCCCCTTTCTCTGCCTGCCTCTTTGCCTATTTGTGATCTCTCCCTGTCAAATAAATAAATAAAATCTTAAAAAAATAATTTGGTTTGCCAAATCTTTTAGTTATGATTAGGCTTGAATAGAAGTAACAGGGACCACAGGTAACAATAGCTTGATGGAATAGAACTTATTTCTTTCATGGAGGAATTCAGATGTATAAAAATTGAGTGCAATGTGGTGCTCTGGTCTACAAAGCACAAAATTCATTATTTTTATCTTGTTCCACCTTATACAGCCTCCATTCGCAAGGTGAACTCCCTTCGGTGTGGCCAATCCACCACAGCCATCTCATTTGCATTCCAGTCATTGAGAAGGATTAGGTCAAAGAAGAAAGGACAAAAGTGATATGCTAGCTATCATTTCAAAAATGTTACTGGAAGCTGCACATAACTCCACGTACTTCCTAGTGGACAGAACTTTTTTGCATAACTACACCTGCAATGAAGCTAAAAAAAAAAAAAGTGCTATCTGGACAGCAAGATAATTTGACAGTCTAATGATTTCAAAGAAGTGAAGAAAATATATGAAGTTTGTGCCAATAGCTATTTAGAAACTAGATACCTGAACACAACATTTTATTTATTTATTTCTTATTGATTGATTGCCTACATCTGACATTCAACTTCTCTCCTAAGGGGAAAAATATCCTAAAGTCTTAAATGGTTATGTCATTTAATTCAATCTACAAGATCTCTATGTGATAGAAATCCCCTATATTAGGTCACTTATACATCTTTTTGTTGTACTGTGACCTTGGTAAATAATGACCTCCAGTAATTTTTAAGAACATAAAATTTAAAAAAGAAAGAAAGAGAGAAAGAAATTTTAAAAAATAGCGGCAAACTGAATTTAACTTACTAGGCAAGGAGACACACCAGTACAAAGAATTAAGAGTACTTAATGAAGGGGACGAATTAGAGGTGCCTAAATGCAAGAAAGGACAGAAAGTATGTTATGTTATTTCTTCTTAGTTATGCTAAATAAGATTGAAAAAGTATTGTCTGATTAAGAAGGAATGAGTCTGGGAGTCAGCATAGAAATGATTAAAACAAGATTCATTGTTCATTGGCCAGGCCAGTGAAGTTCCGGCATACTGGGGTCAATTAAAGATCATTGTAGTTTTAATAGCTTTTCTTGGTTATAATGGTTGTGATAAAGCACAGCAGTCAGTTTTAACATTGCCTATTCAGGTACTGCTCTAGGTAGACACATTCACTTTATGCATGTGAATTAAAATTCAAGTTATATGTCCCTAACACATTTGGTATCCGATTGTATTGAGGTAGTAAGTAACCCATTTCAAACCCCGCATTCAGGAATAGGAAGGGGAATTGCAAGGCAGTCATTAGTCTGGGAAGGAATTGAAGGCTCCTTGCACTGGCAGCATAGTTCTTTCCTGTTAGACCATCTGTTAATGCCTGGATTTGCTTTCTGGCACAAGTTACCTTTTTCATTGTCCTCTGTGGCCTCTGGATCTCTCTTTCTGCAAGGTTTATTTTTATCCATTATACTCTCTGTCCACATGTGAAGTTGGCAATGAAACAGATGTCCTTTTTAGAGGCTGAGTGACTTTAAAATGACAATTATATTGATGGAAGTTTGTTGGCCTAGGGATTGTTTCGAAGGGCTGCAAACTACACTTGTCATAGTTCTATGTTTATTTTTTATTTTTGTTTTTTTGTGATACAATTCTCAAAAAAAGCACACAACACCTTAGAACACTTCTTACACACTTGCTCTGTGTCACATCCTTTTGCCTCTATATGCCTGTTCTGTCTGAAACGGAAGAATTTGATATGGTACCCTACTTGTGGAAATAGATAGGCCGGTTAGCAGACTGGCTGATAGGTACAGACACACAAATATACCAGCAGAAACACCCGATACTGATCTGAGACAAAAGGAAAAAAAAACAGACAAACAGCTTTTATTTATTCCCAGAATAACCTCGTGCTCTGCTATTCCCCCACACCTCAGTCCCTCTTGGGGCCACTGAAATGAAAGCCAAATGTACCTGAATACGCAGAGTGGTCTGTACCACAGGGTAGACACTCCAGAATTATGAATCCTGAAGCATAGATATGTGCTGACCCAATCTTCATCCCTTCCGGAGTTCAGAGAAAGAGTTTATCTTTTATTCTGAAACGTAAACAGACCTTCTTTTAAGGAAGGGGAGAAATTTTATAACCAAGAATGTAAACCTTGGCTCCTCGAGAGATAAGAAAGGCTTTATTATACTTTGAACAAGAACAGATGTCTCTGGTGAAAGGAAAAAAAGGCTCCATATATTTACCACCTTAAAAATACAAAGAGCAGATGGTACTGAGGGAAAAGAATAGGAGACATTTTCTATTATTACCGTATGCAAATTTCTGTTGCTGAGGCCATCTAGACTGAGTAGAAAGCCCAGAAAGCCCAGAGCTGACTGCCTTCAATGTACCACCCATCATCTTTCTTTAGGAAACTTGTGTCTGGAGACCTTCATGGTTTGGGTCCCATTCACAGGGCCATCTTTTCTAATCTTGTGACTGGTAACTAGAAAAAAATTTTCAGTGGGCGGGAGGTGGTGTGAAGTAGCAATCCAAGTCAGATGTTTCACTCAGGCTGGTTTGTGTTGTTTGGTTGAGAACTCCTAACAGCAGGTACTGGAAAGAGCCCTGAAGCACAGCCTTTTCTCCCACAGAGCCTCTACCTTGAGAGAGCTTAGAGCAGTTTCCCTGTGAGGGACGGCAGCTGTTGACTTTCCAGCCCAGCCAAGGGCCATCTTACTGGACTGCTTGCTGTTCAGGGGTACCTGCTGCCTTCGGAGAAAGCCTTTTTTTAATAGAATTGTATTCCTCTTCATCTCTCTTAGACTTATCTATATACTGAATTTTTCTCTTTCTTATCAGACTTTCCTAATAGTGGCAAGAAGAGTTAATATACAATATAATTTTGATTACCTTTGTATTCATCATCTAGGACTGCCATAAAATTGGTACCACAGCCTGCCTGGCCTTGAATAGCAGAAATTTATTTTCTCACAATTCTAAATGCTGGAAGTCCAAGATCAAGGGATCAGCGAGGTTGCTTTCCTTGGAGGCCTTTTTCCTTGGCTTGTAGGAGGGCTCTTCTCTTTCTGTGTCTTCACATGGTCATCTCTTCCTTCTTAATTTATAAGGACACCAATCTTATTGGATTAAGGACTATACTAATGACTTCACTTTAAATGAATTACCCCTTTAAGGACTTCATCTCCAAATGCAGTCATGTTCCCAGGTACTGGCAGTTAGTACTTCATCACAAGAATTTTTGAGAAATCTATTTCATCCCATAGCAATTTCTGATAATGTCTTCTTATTATACAACTTCACCAGTATCTGATCTGTTTTATGAGACAAAAGAGAGACTTTTAACCATATTTCGCTACTGCGTTATAAATCCATAATGTGAGTGCTTGCCATCTGCTGTTGGAGAACTTCCATTAAACCAATGGCACATGTTCTGTTAGCAACCCAATTGAAAATTATTAAAAAATCAATATTACTCAAGATTAGTTTCATATGTGAATGGCAAAGACTCCCGTTTAAAAGTGGTATAAATAATGCATCTCACTTGAAGATTCTTACATAGGTGGCACAATCTCCTAAACTGGTTTAGCTCCATGTGCCCCAAGGGAAACAGGTCCTTTGTAATATTTCTGCTTCTCTACTAGTGGCTCTACTTGTGAATCTGACGTTACGTCTGCCTTCCAACCATTGGAAAAGGATGAAAGGTGAAAGGGACTTTGCCATTATTCTTTCAGAGAATATGTGTGGAAACTGCTATGTGATAATTCTACTTGAATTCTACTTGAAGTCTTTCTAAGAGAGCCATACCTAGCTGTATGGAAGCAAGAGACTGTTGCTTTTCTTCTGGGTGACCAAATGCCCAACTGAAGAAACAGGATGGATATCGAGTGTTGGGAAGCACCCAGCAGACTGTGATGCACTGAAGTTTTTATGCATATGGGAGAAGAGAGAATAACAACGATTATTCATGTTCATACCACGCTGACCCAGAGACAATCTAAGGAAATTAAAAGTGAGACTACAAAGTAATTTAAGAAGACAAACCGCTAGTGGAGATATTGTGGGTTGTGTGGCAGACAGTGAAAGTGACTATAGGAATCTTTGCTCCCAACCAAATATCCTTAGGCCTCATTGCCTTCTAATGCTGATCTCTGTAGCTCATCTCTGCACCTCCATTGTGCTTTTGTATAACCGAAACACCAAATGGAAAAATGACTTTTTTTCCCTGATAATGTTAACATCGTTCTTTTGTGCCAGTGGTATTTTGACACAAATCCTTTGTGGAATCTTTCAAATACATATTTTTTAATTTTTTGGTACAAAACAATAGCAGCAGTACACATTTCAGTTTAAATAAACTCTAAAAAATGTAAAAACCAATCACTGTCAATACAAACCAATCTTAATGTCTGTGAAGATGAATCCAGTAGAAAGTGGAGGAGAGACGTAAAGTGAGTCTAGGGTGCCCAGATGGGTCATTTGGTGAAGTGTCTGACTCTTGATTTCTGCTCAAGTCATGATCTCAGGGTTGTGAGATTAACCCCCTCATCAGGCTTTGCACTGGGTGTGGAGCTTGCTTAAGATTCTCCCTCTCCTTTTTCATCTGAGCCTTCCTCCTTCCCTCCCAGCCCTGCTCTTTCTCTTAAAAAAAAAAAAAAAAATGAAGTAAGACTAAGATAGGAGATGAAGGATGAAGTTAAAGACAAGAAGGGAGTTACAAGCTCTCTAGATCACAGACCACATAACCTCATTGTCTTTTCCTTCTTTGTCTCCTTCACTGGCTCATTCTCCTCATTCTCCTAGTATGTGAAATGCTGCGAGTACTTCAGGCAGGCTTAAACTCTTCTCATTAATACCATTGGAATAGGATGCCTCAAACAGCCCATATCTTTAAATATAATCTTTGTGTCAGTACCCCCTACATTTATTTTCCCAAGATTGGCATCTTTACTGATCTCTAGAACCATCGAACTGCCTACTTGCCTTTCCCACTTGAATATGTTAGGGATATCTTATATTTAATATTTGCCAAATAAAAATATTGATTCTCAGCTCCCGATAACAAAAATATTCTATCTCGATTATGTTAGTACAGGCCCTCAGAGAAAGAGAATCCAATAGGAGACTAAATGTGCAGAGATTTTATTAGAGAGGATTAGTTTCCTGTTGTTGCCATAACAAATTATCACAAACTTGATAATTTAAAACAAAATCAATTTATTCTCTAAATATTTTGGAGGGTATAAGTCCAAAATCAATGTGTTTTCAGGGTCCCACTACCTACAGACACTGTGGACAAGTGCCATTCATTTTCTCTTCCAGCTTCTAATGGCCATTTACTTCCTTGGCTTCCTTGGAATATGACCACACATCACTCCAGTCTCTGCCTCAGTGGCCGTACTGCTCTCTCCTCTTCTCTCTGTCTTTTGCTCCTCTATCTGTCTCAGATTCCTCTGCCTTTCCCTTATCATGATACCTGCCTTTAGATTTAGGTTCTATCCAGATAATCCAGGATTGCATCTTTATTGCAAAGTCCTTATTATAATTACATCTGCAAAGACTTTTTTCCAAAAAAGGTTAATGTTTACGGTTTCCAGGATTTAAGATGTGGAGATGGGAGTCATTATATAACCTGTTACAGTCTACCCTGTGGCCCCTCAAAATTCATGTATAGCCCATACACAAAATGCATCCAACACATCTGCAAATTCCTAGAAGTCTCAACCTAGTACAATGTAAGCTCTAAGTCCATAATATCATGTATATATCCTTAGGTTAAAAATCAAAATCTTACCATTTAACTCCTAAATCAGATATGAACAAGGCTCTTGAGTATGACCCTTAGGTGGAACTGATCTCCATTTGTGGACTTGTCAAATTAGAAAATAAATTATCTGCTTCCAAAATAGTGATACAACTTCCCATTCCAAAAGGTAGAAATGCTAAAAAAGGGTCACCAGTCCCAAGCAAGTTTTAAACCTAGCAAGACAAATTCTATTAGGTTTCATAGTGTGAGCATGATTTTGTGACTCATGGCTCCACTGGGTGGACATGTGTGTCTGCCTTTTGGGCCTGATGATCTATCTGTTTCTGGATTGTTCTTCCATTTCCTGGAAGGAAGACACATGTTTGCAACTGAGAAGCTATATAGTCTTGTTTCCTACCTGTAGAATTTTCCAAGCCCAACAACATTGTATCACATCCCCAAGTCTTGTTCCGCCCCCTCCATGCTGGTCAGATTCCTGTTGATACAACATTCTCAACAACTTTGTGGATCTCCTGTCTATGTCACAGTGATCAAACCAGTAGACAAAAAAATCACCCTCAGATCATCCCTAGATAATCTCATCTTTATTCCTGGCTTTTGCTAAAGTTTTTGAATTGGTGCATAATTTATAAACTTGCAAAATAAGATTGTCCAGCTTTTGCTGATACTCAGTTTCCTCATTTTAACATTCTTTGTGATTTGGACAGGCTGAAAACATCTAAAATCATCCGTGGCTGGTTGCTTTTTGAATAGTTCCTTCCTCAATTTATCTTTTTCTCTCACATTCTACTCTGAACAGAAAAATAAGTAGGTAAATGAGGATGCATCTTCAACACTTTGGAAATCTCTCCAGCTAAATATTCAAGCCTATCATTTAAAGGTTGTTCTTTCCATCCGACAGGAGACCATGATTCAGTCTCAAGTTTCTACATACTATATAACAGGGATTATATTTCCTCCGGTTTCCAATTATGTGTTTCTCATTTCTTCTAAGCTCTTTCCTGCAGCATTTTTAACATTCAGTGCCCATAAATATTCTGTTTATGAAAATATATCTATTCTCAAAAGCATTATATACTTTCTCTACTATCCTCTGTACTTCTATCTAAACCTTCACCAGAATTGACTTTAACATCCATCTATCTACCAACAATCTTTTCAAAGCAATCCAGGCATGCTTCTCCAAATTCTTCCAGCCTTTACCCATAATCCAAGTCCAAAACCACATCTACATTTTTAGATATTTGCTGCAGCAGTATCCTACCTCCCAGGGCCAAAATCTGTATTAGTTTCCTATAGTTGCCATAACAAGCTACCATGATAAATTGGTGGCTTAAAACAAGAGAAGTTGATTTTCTTACAGTTTTAGAAGCCAGAAGCCTTAAAGCAATGTGTCAGCAGGGTTTCATTGTCTCTAGAAGCCTAGCAGTGTTACTGGTGGGTGGGAGAGGCTGCTTCCAACCCAGATTGGGAAGGTATTTTTTGACCCTACAAGGTTAGTATTGAAATCATCATAGCACCCTTTATCCTTGGAGGTTGGTGGGAGTGGGGTTGTTGTACTCACAATGCAGATATATGATAATGAGTCTGCCCTGGGGCAGAGGTGGAACAAGAGACCACTTGGCTCTTGATCTCTCAGGCCCAAGGTCAGGATGTTGTACCCTCAGACTTCCAGTGTGTAGTTCATTTATCACTGTCTTTACCTCCAGCTCCTGTCTCTATCATTCCCCTTTAAGAACACAGGACTCTGTGTCTGGGTATTTTTTCCACTGTTCCCGCCTAGCTTCTCCCTCACTACTATTTATTTTGCCTCTTCCGGTTTCTGTTGGCCACCAGCTTTTCTGGCTTCTTAAGCTTATAGCCACCTCACTCCAATCGTTGACTTTTGGTAAATCACTTTTTTCTCTTTTCTGTGTCTTCTCCTCTGCTGTCTATTCATATTGCCCTCTACCTTTCTGTAATAAGGGCCCTTGCCACTGGATTTAGGACTCAGATAACCTAGAATAATCTCCTCCCTGTTTCAAGATTCTTAGCTTTTTATAATCTGCAAAAGCCTTTTTATTCCTCAAAAGGTCATGTTCACAGGTTCCAGGGATGGGACATTCGGATACCATCTTGTGAGCCATCGTTCAACACACTACCTGTAGGATATCCCTGTGCAAGAGAAAATAGCCTACCTGCAGGTGGTTTCAAATGCTATCTGACCACAGCCAGAATCTCTCTCTCTAATTGTGGGAATTCTCTGCTTTCCGTGCCCGCAGTCCTTGGTCACACCACGTTAAAGTATGAAGAGGGAGACCAGATGGAGCATGGTAGGCAGCAAAGCAAAGTTTATTGAACAATAATATTAAGCTCGTAGAGAAGGAAGGGGCCTGAGAGGGTTGCTCTCGGAGTTTCTAAGTTTGGAGTCTTTTTTTATTTGTTTGTTTTGTTTTTAAGATTTTATTTATTTATTTGAGAGAGAGAGAGAGAATGAGAGGACATGAGAGAGGAGAAGTCAGAAGGAGAAGCTAACTCCACACTGAGCAGAGAGCCCAATGTGGGACTTGATCCAGGGATTCCAGGATCATGACCTGAGCCGAAGGCAGTCGCTTAACCAGCTGAGCCACCTAGGCACCCAGTTTAGAGGTTTTTAGTGAGCTCTTTTGTGTAACTATCTTAAATGATCAGGGTGTGCTGGATTATGCCAATCAGGGCTTTGGTCACATATCTTTTTTTTTTATGATTTTATTTATTTACATGAGAGAGAGTAAGTGTGAGAGAGGGGAGGGTCAGAGAGAGAAGCAGACTCTCCACTGAGCAGGGAGCATGATGTGGGACTGATCCTGGGACTGGTCCTGGGACTCCATCCTGGGACTCCATTTGGGGACTCCAGGATTATGACCTGAGTGGAAGGCAGTCACGTAACCAACTGAGCCACCCAGGCACTCCCTTTGGTTACATATCTATCTACATATTAGGTTAATGTCTACATGCTGAGGGTCTTTTTTGGCTGACGTCTAGAGGCTCGTGTCTTAACTGCCCCTTGCCCATGACAGTGACAGATGCTTTGTGGTTAACTGACTTACTTTAGGACATTTTGCAGGAATGCTAATGTGGTCCTGTCTGAGCTGCAAAACAGGATGGGAGTGCTGTCTTAGCTCTTCTGACTCCAATTTTCTTGTTGGGGAACCTGACCCTGACTATCTGTCCAATTAACTCCTTACATAATGGTTGAAAAGTTTGTAATCAATATAAGGAAGATTTTCCATACCAGTCTGTCAACCACACTCAGGTCTACTGTTGTCCCAGCTCATACCAGCATCACTGCTTCTTCCTACTTCCACACGACCTAAATTATGCACTACACTTTCTATGGTTTTCTATGGAATTTCTATTTTCCAGAAGAGAAAATTTCTATTTTCTATGGAATTCTAATTCCTTTCTTTGTTCAACAAAGACCTGACTGAGATAACCCTAGATCCCCTCTCTGATCTCACGACTGGAACTGCAAAGGGATGAATGAATGTTATTTATGTAAGGACACCTAAATAGTGCTCATTATGTGCCAGCTGAAAATATTAGTAATATTGATTTAATCTTCAGAAAAGCATTATCTTCATTTTACAGATGAATACATTGAGAGAGAGTGAGTGTTAGTATATTGTCCATCACAAAGCCAGTAATGGTGCAAAAGCAGTTGAGAGATAAATTCAAGGATCCAACAGATGGAGATCCAGTGCTAGCTTTAGTGTGACTGATAAAAGGTTGGAGAATGGAGTGCATGTGTGACACGTGGCTTCTTAATACATTAAAGTAAAATTAACGGATACAATTTTAGGCTTCTCTGCTGACCAGAAAGCACCCTCTGGTCAGACAGACTGTTTAGAAGGGAAGAGAATCTGGATGAGTTAGTCATCTGTGTCCAGGTTCCTCCCCTAAACACTGTTCAGTATCTCCCTTACTTTCCCAGACCAGACTGACTGAAGACATAGGAGAGATCCGAAATGGTAACCACACCTGGAAACACGAGGCGTGGCGAACACATATTTTTGCTTGACAATCCTCCAACTTGTTCAGTATCTCTTTGTACCTTTAATTTTTGCCTCTTGCTGAATTCTCAACTTCTTCAGTGAAATTCCTTTAAGCTTTGATCCATAGTGTTATTTTTACTAAAAGAGAGAGAGAGAGAGAACTCACTGCTTAATGAAAATTCTGTTTTTAAATTTAAGAAAATATTTATAATATGGATATATCTAGTATAAGTTTCCTGCTATAATGTTAGTTCTATCTAATTGGTTTATATTGACCATGACATTTATGGAGTGGGTATTTGAGTTTTTATATGATTTCTTTCTTTTTTCTTATTTATTTGAAAGAGAGAAACACAGCTAGAGAGGGAATGCAAGTGGGGGGGGGTGAGAGAGGGAGAAGCAGGCTTCCCGCCAAGCAGGGAGCCCGATGTGGGGCTCGATCCCAAAACTTCAAAATCATCCCCTGACCCAGAGCAGATGCCTAAGGACTGAGCCACGCAGGCGCCCTGTGATTTCTTATTTTTAGCTCTGACCTGCATAGGGAAATTTCAGAACTTTTTTTTTTTCAATTTTATCAGTAATAAATAAACATTTTATATTGGTTATTTAAGAGGGACATTGATTCTACTTGTAGTGTATTTTATGTAATATATTTGCCATTTAAGCTTGTATGATAAAATATTTAATCTAGGGCACAAAAGTGAATCAGTACAAAAGAAAAGTTCTATTATTGATGTGGAGTAAAGGAGTAAGACTCAGGGAAGTTTCTTGTACATGAGGCTCAAAATAATTTAAATAAAACTGGCGAATTCGAATTTTGATGAGGTTTTAAAAATATACATGCACTCAAATGGCTGACATTCAATATATATTTGTTGAATAAATGAATTACTAATGAATGATAATAAACTACTTGGAGTTTATTTAAGTGTTTCTATTTCATTTTGCCTTTGGATTTTGAACAATCAGTTTGTACTACTTGGAATGACTTTCCCAGAGATTCTCCCTATTTATCCTGCTGATCTCCTTCTGAATGTCACCTCATCTAGTAAACAATCCCTGACAATACCAGGCCGCCTTTGACAACACTCTGCACATCGCTTTGTCATAGAGAAAGATTCAGCACTCTGTTCCTAGCACTTCCATCGAGAGACGGCACTCTGTTCATAGAATTTCAGTTCTCTATAATTAACTCTATCATAGAATTTTGCATCATCGCCACAAACAAAGTCTAATCCAACTCCGCCCTTCAGTAACTAAACTTTTTTCCCACAATAACATTTGAATCATGTTTTCAAAGTTAAGATATTAGGGTTGCTATTTTTAAGTTCCCACAGTGTGGGGGCATAACTTATATTTAAGATTGTAGATTAAACAGTACTGTGCTGCAATGATTTATATACACTCATGTGTTGCTTTTCATGCAAGTAAGGTTTGCCCTTGTGTTCTTGGCCATGATTCTGTCTTTCCCACTGTTAATATAGCAACTGTCAAGCCAGCTGCTGTCCTAAACCTAAAAGATACCATTTTTTAAGCAAGTTTTAATAAGTGGCTTTTAGGAAAATATATTTGCAAGTATATGCAGAAAAAGGCTAAAAGGTGTATGTCCCTAAGGATGCTAGCTAGAATCTGCATCAATACCTCTGTCTGTGTTTCTACATATGGTCTTTAATATTTATTTTTATCCCAAAACCAATATTTACAACTTTATCAAATATTATGAATCATGTTATTATGTAGTTTTTTAAAACATAAACATTCTTTTTGTAAAGGGATAGAATGTAAATCAGTGTTCTCACCTACGTTTTATTTCCATACTGAAGAGCACATTCATATCCTTGCCCATACTGATATTTCAAACAAAACTCACTTCCGTTCAAAAAGAATATCATTTGCCCTTTTTCTTAAGACAAATTATGAGGACTACTTATTTATCAAACTGAAATTAGAGCCTCAGTATGACCGTACCTGGATTTCAACCTCTTAAGGATTATATGTGTGTGTGTAATGTACACAAATATGAAACTTGGCAATCCATAATATATTTTGTAATACACAGCCAATTTCAGCCTGTTCTTATCTATAAGGTCTTTTTCTTACTTGAAAAGTAAAGTGAAGAAAAGAAAAGGTGGTATCGCTAAGGTCATATTAATCTATAATAAATTAGCTTTAATGTGCCAAATAGTAAGTCCACCCCAAAAGCTCATCACTTTTCATTTTATGTATTCAGGTAAATGAGTCTGGGAGACAGATAGCCACATAGGAGGACATCACTCTTGAAAGCCCAAATGTAGCATAAAGGAAATGGACATTAGTTGGAGCTTACAGTAATCTCAGAGGATCTTTATAGGTATCAGCTTAGTCATAAATTGACAAAGAACCTTGTTTGCCCTCAGCTGTCAAGAATCATAAGAAAAGATGTTTAAAATGCTTTGGAAAACTTTAATGGACGGCCATTTGTTTAAACTCCAGCTGTGGTACTTTGCTTGTATTACTTTCCTTTCTTGGAAGTATTACAAAAAAATAAATATAAGTCCTCCAGCTATAGATTTTAATAGCTACTCAGTTTCTGTAATCCCAAATATTGATCAAATTGCATTTAAGAGTTATCAGAAGAGTTATTTTTAAATTAACATCCCTTCCCCAAAACGCCTCATATTTAGATGGTGATATTCTATGTCAAGTTAAAGCTAATGTAGTTTTAAGATATTTTAAAATTAATTATTTTAAATATCATGACTAGTGTACATAACATGTCATCAAAATTTTTTTGAGATTGTTCAAATTGGGACTTACTTAAAAAAACCTTGTATCAAAAAATAATGAATGCAGATATTAAAATATACTCTTTTCCTTGTCTTGGAATTTGTAATTTTAATTAATGTTCATATCAAATCTTTTTTTTTTTTTTTTTTTTTTTTTTTTAAAGATTTTATTTATTTGACAGAGAGAAACACAGCCAGAGAGGGAACACAAGCAGGGGGAGTGAGAGAGGGAGAAGCAGGCTTCTCGCCGAGCAGGAAGCCCGATGTGGGACTCGATCCTGGGTCTCCAGGATCATGACCTGAGCCGAAGGCAGTCGCTTAACCAACTGAGCCACCCAG
>PITA01031034.1:0-15740 GCA_004023965.1 Spilogale gracilis
CCTGGACCCCTGTCCTCCTTGTACTCCTGTGTCACTGCACAGGTAGGGACAGTCCCCAGAGCAAGAGGGTGCCCCCCGCCCTGAGTCAGATCTGTCTGGATCAGCTCCTCAACCACACACACTATCCCTTCTCTTCATTCTCACGTGTCTGTGTTTGCAGGTTCCCTGTCCCAGCCTGCGCTGACCCAGCCGCCGTCCCTCTCTGCATCTCCGGGAACAACGGCCAGACTCACCTGCACCCTGAGCAGTGGCTTCAGTGTTGGCAGCTATACCATGTACTGGTACCAGCAGAAGCCAGGGAGCCCTCCCCGGTTTCTCCTGTACTACTACTCAAGCACACAGCTGGGACCTGGGGTCCCCAGCCGCTTCTCTGGCTCCAAGGACACCCCGGCCAATGCAGGGCTTCTGCTCATCTCTGGGCTGCAGCCTGAGGACGAGGCTGACTATTACTGTGCTACACATCATGGCAGTGGGAGCAGCTACACTCACCCACAGTGTCTCAGACAAGGAGGAAGTGAGACAAAAACGCCTGGACCCACAGACTTTGTCTCTGAATCTCTTAATTGAGAAGCTTCTGTGGGGCTTCCTCTCAGGTGTATTCAGGTGGTGCTAAGCAGGTGACAGACAGATGAGGGGCTGGGACAAAGCCCTGGGGCCATAATTTCCAAGCAGTGAGTAACACATGTACTGAGGGGCTAATACCTTCCCTGGTGACAGCAGGGCAACATATTCCCTGGGTGCCAGGAGCCAGCCCTGGCAACAGTCTGGGCTTCCAGAACGTGGTGACGGAGTCCGTGATATGAGACTGGACTCGAAGTGCGGTGTGGGGATCTCCTGAAAACTGCGTCTCCAGGGTTCTTTTTTTAAAGCTTTTTAGTTACAGATTATTTCAAAGAAGGGTGTATGATAAGAGAGATTTGTGAGAGCTTACACAGACATCTTTTAGGTTTCCCATCATAAATTCTCCAAGACATCAGTGCTGTTCAGGTGCCATAAACTCAGGACAGAGCATCCCTAATTGTGCACAGAAACAGACCCTGGTCCACAGGCAGTCACATCAATTTAGCTTTAGGCAAACAGTTGGTTCTGTCTTGTCTTTTTTGTGTGTGTATTTTATTTTATTTTGATTTTTTTTTACATTTTTAAAAAAAATTTTTCAGTGTCCCAAGATTCATTTCCCATTCCCCACACCCAGTGCTCCATGGAATAGGTGCTGTCTTATCTTATCTCAATGGAATGTTTTCTCCTCTGGCCATGCAAGGCAGAGAGTGGTCATACAGACAAAATGTGAATGGGTGGTTGTGGTATCTTTAAGTAACTAAGTTTAAACTATTAAGTATATTACATTTAAACTATTAAATATATTGGTATTGATATAGTCTCAAACAAAGTGTATCTATGCAGGTCATAATTATCAACCACTGATTTCCACTATAAAGGAAAGTGTTATAAACACATCGTATAAGTGAAGGTCAGGAAAAAAGGGAAGTTTATGCATAGACTCACATCACCTTAGAGTGCAGAGTGATTACTTTAATCCACAGAAGCCAAGACCATTGAGGCAGAGAGAGCAAGGAATTCAGATAATAGATACAGAGATATGATTACCAGGAGGAGGATTAAATGGAACAATGTGCCTTGGATGAGCGCTTGCCCAAGCACACGTCCCAGGACACAAAGGACATATTGCCCCAGCCCACAAGGTAAGTGGCTTTCCAGATTCTTGGTGAGGAAAGCCTGGAGGGACTTTTTTTTATTATTGTTACTTAAATTTTTCCCAGTGTTCCAAGATTCATCGCCCATTCCCCACACCCAGTGCTCCATGCAATAGGTGCCCTCAGTACCCACCACCAGGCTCTCCCATCCCTCCGCCCCCCTCCCTCCAAGTCCCTCAGTTTGTTTCTGTGTCCAAAGTCTCTGTTGTTTCATTTCTCTCCCTGGATTACCCTACTTCCCATTTACTTTCCTTCTCTTTTATTCACATTCACAGGCACCTCCACCAAAGTTTCTGGCGGCTTGCAGCACGGCGGGAGGGGCAGATCATGCACTGTCCCTGACACCGGGGATGAAATGGGGCCCCGCTGGAACTCTGTCCTTTCCTCACACACAGGACACATGGAGCCTCTCAAATGTTAAACAAAATTAATATTTATTAATACTCATAAATATTAGCATAGCTAATACATTTTCCTTGTAAAATGTGTAGAACAGAAGATGATAACCATCAAGAAGACAGCACACATCATACTATGTTTTAGAAAACATTACACGTATATGTATATTTTTTTTCTTTTGAAATTTTATTTTTATGTAATCTCTACACCCACAGTAGGGCTCAAACCTACAACCCTGAGATCAAAAGTCCATTCCCCAAGGACTGAGCCAGCCAGGCCCCTCTATATGCATAGTTCCAGGACATAGTGTCACCTGCAGCTTATCCCAGCCCCCAAGAGGGCTATTTGCTTCCAAATGAGAAAGCTAATTAAAGAGATGAATTTCTGAGGAGCCTCCCCTGTACCTGAGTTTTTACCACAAAGAGGAATTTGTTCGCCACTGGGAACTGACAGTGAGCCTAGAGTTCAGATCCCCCATTGTCTGAATGCACTGCTTTTAACCTAAAATGTTATTTCAGGGTCAAATATATAAAAATCCCTGGTAGCTCAGCTCAAGGGTGCTCACATTCTGTGTGATTTCCATTGTTGTTTCCTTGTGTTTGTTTTTTCTGTCTCATTTTAGAGTCAAACAAAATATACCTTTGAGCCACAGAATTCCCAAGGCTCTCCTCTGGGCAGTAATGTATTTCCTGTAAAATAAAAGCCAGGTTTATAAATTTTTTACTATAATTTGTTCCACTTTGCATCACAAATCAAGTTTCTTTCCTCATAGGAGGTTTTCTTAAAGCAGGCTCTTAATTTTAAATAAAAATAAAACAGAGCCTTTATTGTGAGAAAGAGAAATGTTTCATTTTAATTCAGAGGCAAATTTAAATATTTTCATTACTATGTCTCCCTTTGAAAGTTCTCAGTTCAGGGGTGCCCGGGTGGCTCAGTTGGTTAAGCGACTGCCTTCGGCTCAGGTCATGATCCCAGAGACCCAGGATGGAGTCCCACATCGGGCTGCCTGCTCGGCGGGAAGCCTGCTTCTCCCTCTCTCACTCCCCCTGCTTGTGTTCTCTCTCTGGCTGTGTTTCTCTCTGTCAAATAAATAAAATCTTTATAAAAAAAAAAAAAAGAAAGTTCCCAGTTCATATTGGTAATGCTAGAAGGTGCCACCATGATTAATTCAGGGGGATATGCATTCAATGGTTGCCAAAATTCTCCTTTAAATGTGTTTCCATCAATAACTCATGGAAGGAAGTCATGACATGGTGATCCACAGCCCAGATTTAGCTGATTGACCAAAGGACACTAGCTTCCTGTGGTACCAAATCAGTCTTTGTCATTTCAACATTTAGTTACTAGTTTGTTTTAAAAACACTTTGGTGAAGGTGGGGTGCCTGGGTGGCTCAGAGGGTTGGGCCTCTGCCTTCGGCTCAGGTCATGAACTCAGGGTCCTGAGTCCCACATTGGCTCTCTGCTCAGCAGGGAGCCTGCTTCCCCCTCTATCTCTGCCTGCCTCTCTACCTACCTGTGATATCTCTCTCTCTCTCTCTCTCTATATATATATATATATATGTCAAATAAATAAATAAAATCTTTAGAAAAACACTTTGGTGAGGGTATTGAGGAAGCACATATTGTAATGAGCACCACGTGGTGTACACAAGCAATGAATCATGGAACGCCACATCAAAAACTAATGAAGTACTGCAGGGTGACTAACATTAAATAAGTAATAATGAAAGAAAGAAAAAAGAAAAAGAAGGAAAGAAAGGAAAGAAATGCATACATATATAAATATATAAATAAAATTTAAAAATTTGAACACTTCATGTCTTTGTGGATGTCTGGTGGAAAAACGGATTCCATATTTTTGTCCCATGTCTGTATCGTTGTGGATAATCAGGAGGCAGGCTTTGTGTTATTTGGTCACTGTTGCTTCCATTCTAAGGCACATGCAGGCATGTTTCATTCTCTAATAGGATATGTTCATGCAATTATTTGTAATCAGTGTATCTTCCTTAGTAAATGTTGCTAAGATTAAAAAAGATATGTAGATTGCTTATGTTCTGATTGCTAACTCTTCAAGAGTGCTTTATGTATTCTGTGTGCACATCTTCAGATTATTTTTTTAAAGGAATGATAGGACGAGTCCCCTATCTGTTGGTTCAGTTGCTCACAAGTGACATGAGAGGAGAGAAGCTGCCAAACCACAACCTGGTGCAAAGGCATCCTTGTCCTGTTGATTTTTAATTAAAGGGAAATTAAAGCTTGTGCTTAAGGCAAGAAAGAATCCCTGGTAATTTACCACACTTGAGGGCTCAGAGATCTATCCATGAATGTGGAGAATGAAATTCTCATTAAAAGTAAGGAAATATACAAGAGGATATGCACTGCCCACTTCTTCTAGGAAATGGAATGAAAAGGGAGGGAAGGAGGGAGGGAGGGAGGAATGAAGAAAAGAGGGAAGGAAGGAAAGGAGGAAGGAAGGGAGGGAGGAAGGAGGAAGGAAAGAAGGGAGGGAGGAAGGAAAGAGGGATGGAAGGGAGAGAGAAGGAAAGAAGGAAGGAAGGGAGGAAGGAAGAAAGGACGGGGGGAGGAAAGAAGGAAGGAAGGGAGGGAGGAAGGAAAGAAGGAAGGAAGGAAGGAAGGAAAGGATTTCCCTCACCAGTGACTCACACAATATAATCTTTCCTTCCAGATAATGTTCCCTGATGTCACATTACTGACTTGGAGATCCCTTTTCATTGGCCCCATGTCCTTCTTTCCCAAGACTACCATGTAGTCCCTGCTTCTGTGCCCCAGGAACCTGGGCTGCCCTTGGCTGCCACTATCTGGTCTCCAAACCTGGGGAAAAGAAGGGAAGGGAAGGAGCTGTTAGGAGGGGCTTTTGATCAGAGCTCCTGGATCCATAGAACTGGGGAGACTGAATGAATCTACTTTTGTTAAAGGGCGTTTTTCTGCATGGGTCCCAGAGCACCCTGGGGGAACCTCTCCTCGACACCCTCCCTCTCTGTAAATTATCCAGCCACAGGGATTTCGGGCACATACCAGGCTCTCCTGGGATGTTTTTGGGTGCAAGTTGATCCCTCCTAAAGACCCTGCAGGGATGAGCATTTATGACAGCCTTCATGCCTGGGAGGAGATGGACCCTCAAATGTAACCACAAGGAGTCACCTTGATGATGGCGCTGCCCAATGTCCTCCTCACACATTTCATTAATTCTCACCTCTATCTGATGGTTCTGTTGTCCCATCCTCACTCAGGGAAGCCCCCTTCTTCTTCAGAGTCTCTAAACCTGAGAGCTGAAATTCATATTTTATTCCCTCTTTCCTTCAGTTCACACGTACAGGAGGATATGGGTCCCAGGGACCACTTCCTCAGCATGTCTGACACATTCCTTCTTTATTTTCACATTAATTTCCAGCCATGGATTTCTCATGCCCACACATGGTCCTCTTGTCTGATGTGCTTATTGTGTAGCCATGAGATGTCTGGTCATACCCAAAGTCTAGTGTGTGGTTCTCCCCTGCCAGATCTCTGCTGCTGCATGGAGAAGGATGTGCTCAGTGTCTTTCCCCACAGCCCACTGCCCCCACCCTAACCCCAGGTCAACTGTCACATGGCACTCTGCTCAGGGGAGGGTCTGTGCGTCTGGTGTATCACTTGGACTGTGTCATTGGAAAGGAGGGAGAGGATTAAAAGTGATATTGTAAGCCTCCTCCATAGCTGCTGAATTTTGAATAAAGCCAAGCTGTAGCTAGACACTGTTCTGTGGGAGTGTAGGTGTATTTTATTTTATATCTGGTGGTGGGGGAGGTGGTGGTTTTGCTCATGAGAGTCTCTTAGATTCAGAAGGCCATTATAGAGAAAAAAACGTTCTTTCTGTATCGTTAACCAACTTGCAGTTATTTAGTTACATCTACAAGCACACACAACTGAACCATGACTTTAGGGATCTTCTGTGTAATTGGTCCCCTTGTATCTTCAGCTGATTCAGTGCCTTGAAAATTTACACTCCATATATATTATTTTCATGTGTTGGTTTTTCCTAACTAAGTACATTATTTTGCAGAATTAATCATCCTGATTCTTGAAATACTAATTATAATGAAATATATTAAACATATGTGTTGAACCAAATAATGCACATCAACAAAATAAGATTTTAATTGAGGACAGATTGAAAATATTCAGTTACACAATTTAAAATTGGATTTTCGGTGAGAGGAGCAAGATGGTGGAAAAGTAGGTGACCCCGTTTCAAAAGGTCCCCTGAAGTGAGCAAAATATCTACAAGAACACTGTGAGCGCCCATGAAATCAACCTGAGATGTAAGACTACACACTTCTGGATCTCTAGTATGGAAGCAGAGCATCAGAGGAGAGATAGGGGGGAGTGGCGATGTGGACTGATTTTGAAGGACAAAAGGATGGGGGAGGGAGCCTCCAGAAGCAACCCCCTGGAAAGTGATACCTCAGTACATAAGTGTTCTGTGCTTGGGGAGCATCTTATGCCTCCACCAGAAATGATAACTATCGTACTTTTGTAGCAACATGGACTGGACTGGAAGAGACTATGCTGAGTGAAATAAGCCAAGTAGAGAAAGGCAAGTATCACATGGTTTCACTAATATGTGGTGCATAAGAGGTAATATAGAGGACAGTAGGAAAAGAAAAGGAAATGGGAAGTAGGGTAATTCGGGAAGGGAAATAACACATAAGAGAGTTTGGACTAAGAAACAAACTGACGGTCTTGGAGGAAACACTGAAAAAATGAAATAAAAAATAACTGTGTGTGCATGTATATACATATGAGTAAGCATAGATAATATTTGTAATAGTATATGTTAATATATTTATATGTTTATATAATACATATGTATCAGATATAATGTATGGTATATAATCAGTAATAAATTACTTTCACTCAGACAGACAAAAAGTAAAGCAGAAGGCTTCATGAGGGAATGCTAATATGCAACACCACTTCCAAGAATTTTTCTATGGAGAGGATGTATTCAAAACTCATTTCTCATCCTAGAAAATACATGACACACAGGAACAGTATTAGATATGAAAAATTTAAGGTGCCTGGGTGGCTCACTTGACTAAGAGTCTGCTTTCAGCTCAGTTCCTGATCTCAGGGTCCTAGGAACAAGCCCTGAGTCACACTCCCTGCTCAGTGGGGAACCTACTTCTCTAACCCTGCTGACTTCTGCTTTGTCTACAAGTGCTCCCTATCTCTCAGAGAATAAATACATAAAATATTTTTAAAAAGGAAATTTTAGGACAATTTCATGAGTTAATAGAAGCACCCAATCTTAAGAATACTGGCGAGGAGAATCCAAGATTGATTGGGGCAATTACCTATGACCTCCAAGAAAGAATGGGGTGAAAGCAAGGCCTTTGTGTGGTCTCTGGAGGGGAGCTGACAGGGGTTGTGGAGGGGGCTGCAGAAAGCACAAGGTAATGAGTCATGTGTCCAATGTTCCAGTAAGAGTCCCAGTAAGTGTCAATTCCTGCAAAACTTTGGGAGAGAAAGTTGGGGATATTAAGCACACTGACAAAAGACACGGTGCTCTTCTACACTGTGGTGGGGAGCATACAACGTGTTGATTCTTAGATCTAACAGACCTCTTATTTGAGTCAAGTCACATCTCCCAAGGGCCACCAAGGAGCTGCTCTCTGTTCCTTCCTGCATTACCATGGGCTTCTGGATCCATGGATTTTCCTGTAATACCTGGTTTTACATATTCTACTATTCACTTCTGGATAAGGGGAAAAGGGGTGTTGTTCAATGGGTACACATTTCCTTTTGGAATTATGAGAATGGTCTGGAAATGGATAGCAGTGATGGTGCAGAGAATTGTGAGCATGCATACTGCCACTGCATTGTGCAGCTGAAGCGATTAAAGTTTTGTATTTTTAATTCATGCACATGTTGCCCTAATTAGACAATTACAAGTTCAAATGCAAACTATATGTAAAAGTTACTCTCAGAAAAATCTCCACAGCTGAATACCAACCTTATAATACCATGATTTCTATTTTTTAATTTTTTCTGGTTTTCTTTTTTTAAATTACATTATTTTATTATTCAGTGTTCCAAGATTCATTGTTTATGCCCCACTCCCAGTGCTCCATGCAATATATGCCCTCAATACCCATCACCAGGCTCACCCATGCCCCCACACCGTTCCAAGACCCTCAGTTTGTTTCTGAGTCCAAAGTCTCTCATGTTTCATCTCCCTCCATGATTTACCCCAGTTCAAATTCCCTTTCCTTCTCCTACTGTCCTCCATATTACTCCTTACGCTACACAAGTAAGTAGAATCGTATGATATTTGACTTTCTCTGCTTGGCTTATTTCACTAAACATAATCTCCCTCAGTCCCACCCATGTTTATTCAAAAGGTGGGTACTCATCCTTTCCGGTGGAGGCATAATATTCCACTGTATACATGTCCCATGTCCTCTTTACCCATTCATCTGTTGAAGGACACCATGGCTCTTTCCACAGTTTGCTGATTGTGACCATTGCTGCAATGAACATTGGGGTACATATTGCCCTTCTGTTTACTATATCTGTATTTCTGAGGTAAAAACCCAGTAGTGCAATTGCAGGGTCAAATGGTAGCTCTATTTTTAATTGCTTAAGGAATCTTCACACTGTTTTCCAAAAGGGCTTTGCTAACTTACATTCCCCAAAAAAGTGTAAGAGGGTTCCCCTTCCTGCACAGCCTCTGCAACACTTGTTGTTTCCTGTCCTGTTAATTTTGTCCATTCTGACTGGTGTAAGGGGGTATCTCAATGGGGTTTTGATTTGAATTTGTCTGAAAGCTAATGATGATGAACCATTTTTTCATGTGTCTGTTAGTTAGTTGTATGTCTTCTATAGAGAATGCCTCTTCTTGTCTCCTGCCCATTTTTTGATGTGATGATATATATTTTTTTTTCACTGATGAGTTTGAGGAGTTCTTTATAGATCTTGAATATCAGCCTTCCATCTGTAGTGTCATTTGCAAATATCTTTTCGCATTCTGTGGGTTGCTTCTTTGTTGTTGTTGGTTTTTTTTGACTGTTTCCTTTGCTGTGCAGAAGGTTTTTTACTTTGATAAAGTCCCAAAAGTTCATTGTTGCTTTTGTTTCCTTTGCCTTGGGAGACGTGTCTTGAAAGATGTCGCTGTGGTCGATGTCAAAGAGGTGACTGCCTATGTTCACTTCCAGGATTTTGATAATTCCTGCCTCACATGGAGGTTTTTCATCTGTTTTGAATTTATCTTTGTGTGTGGCATAAGAGAATGGTCGAGTTTCATTCTTCTATACGTAGCTGTCCAAATTTTCCAGCACCATGTATTGAAGAGACTCTGTTATCCATTGGATATTTTCCCTGCTTTGTCAAAGATTATCTGACCATAGATTCGTGGATCCATATCTGGACTCTCTACTCTGTTCTATTGGTCTATGTGTCTGTTTTTGTTCCAGTACCACAATGTCTGGGTAATCACAGCTTTATAATAAGGCTTCATATCAGGCAACGCGATACTCCCAGCTTTGTTTTTCATTTTCAATGTTTCTTCAGCCATCCGGGTTCTTTTCTGGCTCTATATAAATTTTAGGATTCTCTGTTTCAGCATTTTAAAAAATGTTTGTGGAATTTTGATCAGGATGGCATTGAAAGTATATATTGCTCTGGGCAGTATAGACATTTTATCAATGTTTATTCTTCTGATCCATGAGCATGGGATGCTCTTCCATCTTTTTGTTTCTTCTTCAATTACTTTCATGAGTGTTCTGTAGTTCCTCAAGTACAGATCCTAAACGTCTTTGGTTAGGTTTATTCCTAGGTATCATGGATTTTGTTGCTATAGAAAATGTAATTTATTCTCTGATTTCCGTTTCTATATTTTCATTGTTAGTGTATAAGTACACAAATGATTTTTGTGCATTGATTTTGTATCCTGTCACCTTACTGAATTGTTGTTTGATTTCTAGTAGTTTGGAGGTAGAGTCTTTTGGGTTTTCCATATAGAGTATCATGTCATCTGCAAAGAGAGAGAATTTGACTCCTTTGCCAATTTGAATAACTCTTATTTCTTTCTGTTGTCTGATTGCTGTTGCTAGAACTTCTAACACAATGTTGAACAATAGTGGCAGGAGTGGGCATCCTTGTCTTTTTCCTGATCTCAGTGGGAAGACTGTCGGTTTTTCACCATTGAGAGTGATATTCCCTGTAGGTTTTTTTTTAGATAGATTTTATGAGGTTGGTGAATGTTCATTCTATCCCTATACTTTGAAGATGTTTAGTTAGGAATGGCTGCTATAGTTTGTCAAACAACTTTTCTGCATCAATTGAGAGGACCATGTGATTCTTATTTCTTATTGATTTGTTCTATCACATTGATTGATTTGCGAGTATTGAACCACACTTGCATCCCAGGGATACATCACAGTGGTCATGGTGAATAATCATTTTTAATGTATGGTTGGATCCTATTAGCGAGGATCTTGTTAAGTATCTTGGCATCTATATTTATCAGGGATATTGGTCTGAAAATCTCCTTTTTGATGGGATCATTGTCTGGTTTGGAGGTTAAAATAAAACTAGGCTCATGAAAAGAGTCTGTAAGTTTTCCATCTGTTTCTATTTTTTGGAAAATAAAATTCAGGAGATTAGGTATTATTTCTTCTTTGAATCCTTGCTAGCATTCCTTAGGGAATACATGAGGTCCTGGCCTCTTTACTTGTGAGGTTTTTGATCACTGCTTCAATCTCATTATTAGATATTGGTCTATTCAGATTGCCAATTTATTCTTGTTTTGGTCTTGGAAGTTTAGAGGTTTCCAGGAATGCATCCATATCTTCTAGGTTGTTTAATTCATTGGCATATAACTGTTGATGGTAATTTCTGATTATTTTTTCTATTTCCTTGGTGTTAGTAATGATCTCTCCCCTTTCGTTCATAATTTTATTAATTTGGGTCTTCTCCCTTTTCTTTTGGGTTTGTTTGGCCAATGGTTTATCAGTCTTATTAATCCTTTCAACAAACCACCTTCTAGTTTATTTGATGTCTTCTCCTGTATATCTAGTTTCTAATCTGTTGACCTCTGCTCTAATCTTAATTATTTTCTGTCTTGTGTGTGTGCTTGGCTTAATTTGTTGATTTTCCAGTTTTTAAGGTGTAAAGAGAGTTGGTGCATTTGGGATTTTTCAGTTTTGGGGGGGTGAGGCTTGGATGACTATATATTTCCCCCTTAGGACTGTCTTTACCGTGTCCCATAGGTTTGGATTGATGTGTCTTCATTTTCATTAGATTACATGAAATGTTTAAATTCTTTGATTTCATGGTTGATCCAAACACTCTTCAGCAGGATAGTCTTTACCTTCCAATTGTCTGAATTCCTCCTGATTTTTTTCTTGTGATTGAGTTCTACTTTCAAGGCATTGTGGTCAAAGAATGTGCAGGGAATAATCTCAATCTCTTGGTATCAGTTGAGCCCAGATTTGTTACCTAGTATGTCGTATATTCTAGAGAATGTTCAATGTGCACATGAGAAGAATGAGTATTCTATTGTTTTAGAGTGGAATGTTCTGCATATACCTATAAGTTCCTTCTGGCCAAATGGGTCATTCAAGGTTCTTGTTTATTCGTTGATTTTCTGTTTAGATCAACTGTCCGCTACGGAGAGTGGCATCTGAAGATCTCCAAAAATTAATGTTTTCGTATCAATATGACTCTTTATTTCTCATAACAGTTGGTTTATATAGTTGGTTGCTCCCATGCTGGGGCCATAAATATTTACAGTTGTTAGATCTCCTTGGTGTATACAAACTTTGAGAATGATGTAGTGTCCTTCTATATCTCTGACTACAGTCTTTATATTAAAATCCAGTTTTTCTGATATGAGAATCGCTACCCCAGCTTTCTTTTTAAGTCCATTGGCGTGACAGATTGTTCTCCATCCCCTCACTTTCAGTCTTGATGTATCTTTAGATCCAAAATGTGTCTCTTGTGTACAACATACGGACAGGTCCTGTCATTTCATCCAGTCAGCAACCCTGTGCCATTTTATTGGAGCATTTAGGCCATTCATGTTGAGAGTGATTATTTAAAGATAAATTTTCATTGACACCATGTTGTCTGTGAATTTCTTTTTTTATTTTTATTATCATGCTTTATTCATTTCTTGATATATATTATTTTATTTTATTCAGTGTTCCAAGATTCATTTTTTATGCCCCACACCCCAGTGCTCCAAGCAATGTGTGGTCTCAGTACCCACCACCAGGCTTCTCATCCTCCCACCCCTCCCTTCCAAGACCCTCAGTTTGTTTCTGAGTCCAAAGTCTCTCGGGTTTTTTTTCCCTCCCCGAATTACCCTACTTTCCATTTCCTTTTCTTCTCCTGCTGTCCTCTATATTATCCCTTATGCACCACAAGTAAGTGAAACCATGAGATACTTGAATTTCTCTACTTATACTCAGTATCTCTCTTTTCCCTGAGACTTGGGAAATGACAATGTGAATACATTTATGTGAGAGGAGTTGGAATCCCTTGCTTTTTTGCACTTTTAGAACATTAAAACATGTAGGTAACATGCTAAATCTCACGAGTTTCATATACCATACATGGACGATGGAGTTTTTGGGTTTGTTTCGTGTTCAGGAAGGGAGTAGGACAAGGGACAAATGGGGTGGGAGAGTCAGTAAGATGAGTCATATCTGTAACTTTGTGTTGGGTATGTGTTCAAGCTGTTATTTGTCTATAAACTGTTGTCTATAGTTCTACTTGAATATATAAATATATATTTATTTATTTAAATTTATATTTATTTATTCTCTCTTGAATATATATATTTACATTTATATATCTGTATTTATATATATTCTCCTCTGTCAACTGCGATGATGTGAGTAAATCAAGTAATGAAGAGCCACTTACTGCTACTCAGAGTTGCCAAAATATGTGTTTTCTCCATGATTACAAGTGGAATCCCATGTCCCCAAAGACTGAAGAAGACATGTCTTGGAGACCAGGGAAGGGAATGGAATTCAGGGTTTTGAAGTAACAAGAGAAGATGGAATTTGGGGGTCAGAGCACAAGTGGTGAGTCTGCAGGAGGGCCAGAGCATGAGAGCCACTTTGGGCAAGGGCGGGTTGGGATTTTCTGCCAACAGCAATGGGAGAGTTACTAGAGGGAGTGCCTGCCTGAGCTCAATGAGGAAGATACCTCTGACTGATTTTAGGACAGTGTCTGATGGAAGTTGGTGATCCTCATCACAGGAATTTACTAGAAGGTCCTTGAATCTAGATGTTTGGAGAACACTTGCACAGAAAGCTGAAGTGGATCCGTGGTGCACTGAGGAAGGGAGGTTTATGGACGCAACTGCTCAGACATTGAACACTTCTGGAAAACACTAACATCTCACACTTAACTTCTACTAAAATAAATTGAAGCATCAAAAAATATAGGTAGGGACTTCTTTAATACAAAGAAATTTTATGATGCCTAAGACAAACTTCTGCCAAGAAGTGTATGACACAGATAAGTAGAATGTATAAACTTGGAAATATGAACACAATTTCTAAAATTTACATATATATATACATATGTATGTGAATATATATATATATATTCACACTCTTTTTTGAACTTTTTTTCAGTGTTCCAAGATTCATTCCCCATTCCCCACACCCAGTGCTCCATGCAATAGGTGCCCTCATACCCACCACCAGGCTCTCCCATCCCCCCATCCTCTCCCTCCAAGTCCCTCAGTTTGTTTCTATGTCCAAAGTCTCTCTTGTATCATTTCTCTCCCTGAATTACCCTACTTCCCATTTACTTTCCCTCTCCTACTGTCCTCTAGGTTACCCCTTATGCACCACAAGTAAGTGACACCATGTGATGCTTGACTTTCTCTGCTTGGCTTATTTCACTCAGCATAATCTCCTCCAATCCAGTCCATGTTGCTACAAAAGTTGGATATTCATCCTTTCTGATGGAGGCATAGTATTCCATTGTATATATGGACCACATCTTCTTTATGCATTCACATTCTTGATTGGTAAATGTGTAACCAATAAAAGTTATCATTTTATTTCTTTGTTTTGTTTTTATCCATCATTAAATCAAATGTAATCTCCACCAACACATTCACTGTAATGTTTTGAAATGTTTGCTGCATTGCCCCCTCTGGAATATGGCCCTGAGTGATAGTATTCCTACAAAATAGCTTGTCTGTGCCTTTCCTAGAAAAGGTCCCTGCAGTCTCCTAAAGCAGCTCAGTTGTCCTCCTCCTGTGTGACGCCTGGCCTGATGCACACCTGGGTCATTAGGCATTATCTAGAATGTCTCTAACTAATTACATAGGCATATATATGCACATCTCATTCACCAGGGCTCTTCATGGAGTGAGAATTTACAGGAAGTAAGCGCAAGTATCAGAATCATAGCACGAGTGTTCCCAACTGTTGAAGGTTCTCTTCACACCACTTAGCTTTTATGAAGCATTTACATTGGTAACTGGTTTTACTGATAAAAAAAAAACCTGGGGCACCTGGGTGGCTCAGGTGATTAAGCGACTGCCTTTGGCTCAGGTCATGATCCCAGAGATTCCCTCTCTGGCTGTGTTTCTCTCTATCAAATAACTAAAATCTTTAAAAAAAAACATGAAGAGGATTTTCAGTTTTATATTAAAAAGAACTGGCATTCAACCTTTATGTTTCAGGGAGATTCTACAAGCCAATTCACCACTCAGAAAGCAAGAGGGGGGCCATCCAGCTCCTTCCTTGGGAACTCCACATAGCCTCTCAGCCTCAGGACACCAGCACTTCGAACTGTGTACGTTATCATATGTGCTTTATCTCCATTTATTTTGTACATCTGCCAGCAAAATGTATCCTTAGGTATTAGAGAAGCCTAGGAAAGACTTTCTTGAGTCTGGAAACATGCAAAAGTGTGCATATAAGTTAGTGTCAGTTGCTTCTTTGTCTTATGCCATTGTGGCTTACTAAAGACCCTTAGGAATGATGTACTTTCAGTAGCAGGGGAAACGTACTAAGAATTGGACGATGGATGTGTGTATAGACAGGAAAATGGGCAGGTGCAGAAATCAGATGTGGGCTCAGGGTATTGGGACACGAGGACTGCTGCAACCTCTGACCAGCAGGGGGTGCTGTGGACTGCCCTGTGATCCCTACATATGTGCTCAGTGAGGGACATTCATTCAAGTGGAATGACCTGGGAACTGGGTCCTGGGCCCCTTGATGGAGACACAGCAGCTGTGTCCCCTCTGGTCTGGCAGAGTCCCCAAGCAGGGTGCTGGGTGGCTTCTCAGCAGGTAGTGAAACCTCCCAGGGTGTGGTGTGAGCTGAGCTCCACCACCAGGGCTCAGGGTGGGGCTGGGCTGTCTCTAGATGGACCCCATTTGCATGGGCAGCCCCTCCTATGGCCCACAGAAGAGGAGAAAAGGAAGCCTGGGGCAGCCCAGCCCTCTGTGGACTCTAGGGTCTATGTCACCATGGCCTGGATTCCTGTCCTTCTCATGCTCCTGTCTCACTACACAGGTAGAGATGGGCCTCAGGGACACAGGGGGGCCCAAATGACTCTTCATATTCTCAGCAATTTGAGTTTTTTTTT
>PITA01031035.1:0-15762 GCA_004023965.1 Spilogale gracilis
GGAAACGAAACAACAGAGACTTTGAACACAGAAACAAACTGAGGGACTTGGAGGGAGGGGGGTGGAGGGATGGGAGAGCCTGGTGGTGGGTACTGGGGACACCTAAAGCGGGGAGCACTGGGTGTGGGGAATGGGGAATGAATCTTGAAACACTGGAAAAAAAAATTTAGTAACAATAAAAAAAAAAAAAAGAAAAAAAGAAAAACTAGACATTAAAATAAAAACTGTTAACAAGAGACAAAGTAGGGAACTATATAATCATAAAGGGACAATCCAAAAAGAAGATATAACAGTTATAAATATGCAGCAACATGGAGGCACCCAAATACATTAAAAAATTAATAAGAGATATAGGGAGGAGCTAATATAGTGGAGTAGTAGGAGGACTCTAGGTTTGACTACTCCTTCAAACACAGCTAGACAAATATCAAAGCATTGTGAATACCCAGGAAATCAGTCTAAGGACTGACAGAACAAACAGCACAACCAGAGGGAGAGAAGAGGCCAGTAGTGGGAAGGCAGGCAAGCAACCTTGACACAGGTTGTATGAAAACAGCCATCTGAAAAATGCTTAGGACACGTGAGGGGAAAATATTCTCCTTACTGGAAGGGTTTCCCTGACAGCAGCAAACACGAACCCCTCCCCCCCCAGAGACAAAGGAGCTGTCTGGCCATTTTCCTCCCTCACCCTCAGCATAAACCAACTGCAGTAAACAGCAGAGAGCCAACACTGGCTGCATAACCTGTATACACCAAGTCCTACCTCCCTGCACTCTGCTGGTGCTGCTTTTCTCAGGCAAGTGTGCCTAAGAATCAGCACAGTGGGCCCCTCCCCCAGAAGTCCTGCACAGTCCCCTACACATACCATGTCTACTGACCACAGAGATATCTAAAGTTTCAATTCTAATAGAAATAGCATCAGGTCTCTTTTAACAAGTAGACCAGAGCATACTTAGTTAAAATTTGCCACACTCTGGCCAAGATTCAAACACTTCCCACTGCAGGCAAGAAGAAACTCTGCAGAGGACTGACTGGAGGGACAGAGCAGTCACAACACAGCCACAACACATGAGAGAGCGCATGCAGCACACACCAGAGACACTTTCTGATATACCAGACCCTGGGCAATATATGGTCTCTTCCTCATACAGCCATTACTCTCAGAAGCAGGAAACATAAAAGGATTCCTAACACATAGAAGGCAGAGACCTAGACAAAATGACAAGACAGAGGAACTCAATCCTGAAGGAAAGAACAAGAAAAGGTCATGGCAAGGGTGTAATCAAAATAGGTACAAGCAATATGCCTAATCCAGAATTTAAAGTAACAATCAAAAGGATACTAGCTGGGCTTGAGAGAAGCATAGAAGACATCAGTGATACCCTTACCACAAAGATAAAAGAGCTTGAAACCAATCAGGCCGAAATGAAAAATGCAATAACCAAGACTGGAAACCAGATGAATATAATAACCACAAGGATGGAAAAAGTATAGGAATGAGTAAGTGATACAAAGATAGAATTATGGAAAGTAATGAAGCTAAACAAAAAAAGGGCAGAAAAATCTTGGTTCATGAAAGTAGACTTAGGGAACTGAGTGACTCCATCAACAATAATATTTGTATAACAGGAGGCCTAGAGAGAGAAAGGGGTCAAAGGTGTACTTGAGGAAATCACAGCTAAAAACTTACCTAATTTGATGAAGGGAAACAGACAACCAAATACAGAGGCACAAGAACTCCCATCAAAATCAACAAAAGCAGGCCAACACCAAGACATACTGTAATTAAATTTGCAAAATGCAGACATAAAGAAAAAAAAAATCCTAAAAGAAGCAAGACTAAAATCTCTAACTTGCACAGAAAAAACAATAAGGTTAGCAGTAGTTCTATCCACAGAAACTTACTAGCCAGCGGAAAGTGGCATGATATATCCAAGGTGCTGAATGAGAAAAGGCTGAAGCCAGGAATATTCTATCTAGCAAGGCTATCATTCAAAATAGAAAGACAAACAAAAACTAAAGGAGTTAGTAGCCACTAAACCAGCCATGTCAGAAATAGTATAAGAACTCTTTGAGTGGGAAAAAAAGACCAAAAGTAACAAAGACCAGAAATAAACAGAGAAAATCTCCAGAAACAATGACAAAACAAGTAATAAAATGACAATAAATTCATACCTGCCAATAACAACTCTGAATATAAATGGACTAAATGCCCCACTCAAAAGACATAGGGTGTCAGAATGGATAAAACAAAATAACCCATCCAACACCCTGCCTGCAAGAGATTCATTTTAGACCTAAAGAAAACTGTAGACTGAAAGTGAGGAAATGGAGAAACACTTATCATTCAAATGGATGCAAAAGAAAGCCAGAATAACAATGCTTATATCAAACTGTATTTTATTTTTTAGATGTTTATTTATTTAGTTATTTAGTTATTTATTTATTTATTTATTTATTTATTTATTTATTTATTTATTTCAGAGAGAGACAGCATGACAGAGAGGGAGAACACAAGTAGTGGGGGGGGGGGATAGAGGGAGAACCAAGTTCCATGCCAAGCTGGGAGCCAGATGTGGGATTCAATCCCAGGCCCCAGGGATCATGACCTGAGCTAAAAGCAGACATTTAACTGACTGAGCCACCCAGGCGCCCCAGTCGGACTAGATTTTAAACCAAAGACTGTAACAAGAGTTAAAGAAAGGCACTATATCATAATAAAGGGGTCTACCCAACAAGAAGATCTAACATCTGTAAATACCTTTCTTTGCAAGTTGGGAGTACCCATATTTACAAAACAATCAATAAAAAAACATAAAGGAACTCACTGATGATAATAAAATAATAGGTGACGTTAACACCCCATTTGCATTCAAGGGACAAATCATCTAAGCAGAAAATCAATAAGGAAATAATGGGTTTGCATGAGACACTGGACCAGATAGACTTGACAAATATATTCAGAACATTTTATCCTAAAGCAGAAGAGTACATATTCTTTTCAAGTGCACATGGGACATTCTCCAGAACAGATCACATACTAGGTCACAAATCAGGCCTCAACAAGTATGAAAAGACCAGAACATACCATGCGTATTTTCTGACCACAACACTATGAAATTTGAAGTCCACCATAAAAAAAGAAAAAAAATGTGTAAAGTCCACAAATTCATGAAGGTTAAAGAGCATCCTACAAAAGAATGACTAGGTCAACCAGGATTATTAAAGAAGATATAAAAAAAAAAAATACATGGAAACAAATTAAAATGGTAACATAACAGTCCAAAACATTAGGGATAAAACAAAAGGGATCATAAAAGGGTCATTTATAGCAATACAGGCCTACCTCAAAAAGCATGAAAACCTCAAATAAGCAACCTAATCGTACACCTAAAGCAGCTAAAAAAAGAGCAACAAACAAAGCCTGAAGCAAGCAGAGGAAAATAATAAAGATTGGAGCAGAAATAAATGATATTAAAAAAAAAAAAGTAGGGGGATGGGGAATGAATCTTGGAACACTGGAAAAAAAATTTAAGTAACAATAAAAAAAAAATAGTAGAACAGACCAGGAGCTGGTTCTTTGAAAAAAAATTAATAAAGTAATAAACCACTAGTCAGTCTTATCAAAACAAAAAAGGAGAAAAGACCCAAATCAATAAAACCACAAATGAGAGAGGAGAAATAACAGCACACACCACAGAAATAAAAACAACTATAAGTGAGTATTATGGAAAAGTTATATATGCCAACAAATTGGCAATCTAGAATAAATGGATAAATTCCTAGAAACGTATAAACTATGAAAACTAAAATATGTAAAAACAGAAAACTTGAAAAGATCCACAACCAGAAAAGAAATTGAATCGGTAATAAAAATCTCCCAACAAACAAAAGTGTATGGCGAGATAGCTTCACAAGGGAATTTCTTCTCAAACTATTACAAAAAATAGAAATGGAATGAAAACTTCCAAACTCATTCTATGAACCAGGCATTATACTGATTCCAAAATCAAAGAGCCCACTAAAAGAGAGAACTACAGGCAAGTATCTCTGATGAACATGGATGCAAAAATTCTCAATAAAATACCAGTACATTGAAAGAATCATTCACCATAATCAAGTGGGATTTATTCCTGAGTTGCAAGGGTGGGTGGTTCGGTATTCTCAAACCAATGAACATGATACATCACATTAGTAAAAGAAAGGATAACAATGATACAGTCCTCTCAATAGATGCAGGAAAAGCATTTGACAAAGTACAGCATCCATTCTTGATAAAAACCATTAACAGTAGGGATAGAGGAGATACACCTCAACATAATAAAAGTCATATATGAAAAACCCACAGCTAATATCATCCTCAATGGGAAAAACTGAGAGCTTTCTCACTAAAGTCAGAAACAAGACAGAGATGTCCACTCTCACCTCTGTTATTTAACATAGTACTGGAGGTCCTAGCCACAGTAATCAGACAACAAAAAGAAATAAAGGCATCTAAATCACCAAGGAAGAAGTAAAACTTTCACTATTTTCAGATGACATGACACTCTATATAGAACACCTGGAAGGCTCCACCAAAAAACTGCTAGAACTAATACAAAAAAACCAATAACAACTCAGGATATAATGTACAGAAATCTAACTCTAAATACATTATTTCCACTAATTTAGCACAAAGAAATCATTTGGTTTCACTTGGGGAAAAAAAAGAAATATGGTGCATTTCTACACACCACTTGTGATGGAGCAGAAAGAGAAATCAAGACATTGATCCCTTTTACAACTGCACAAAAAACCGTAAGATACCTAGGAATAAACCTAAACAAAGAGGTAAAAGAAACTCTGAAAACTATAAAATACTTATGAAAGACATTAAAGAGGACACAAAGAAATGGAAAGACATTCCATGCTGATGGATTAAAAGAAAAAATATTGTTATATTTATAAATGGCTATACTACCCAGAGAAATCTACATATTTAATTCAATCCCTATCAAAGTACCACCAGCATTTTCCACAGGGCTAGAACAAATAATCTTTAAAATTGTAAAGAAATACAAAAGACCCCAAATAGCCAAAGCAATCTTGAAAAAGAAAAGAAAGCTGGTGACATCACAATTCTGGGCTTCAAATTATATTACAAAGCTGTAGTCATTAAGACAGTATAGTACTAGCACAAAAACAGACATATAGATCAAGGGAACAGAACAGAAAAACCAGAAATGGACTCAAAATTATAAGGTCAACTAATACTCAACAAAGCAGGAAAGAATATTCAGTGGAATAAAAGTCTCTTCAAAGATGGTGCTGGGAAAATTGCACAACAACATGCAAAAGAATGAAACTGGGCCACTTGTCTACACCATACACAAAAATACATTCAAAATAGAAGAAAGACCTAAATGTGAGACCTGAAAACATAAAAATCCTAGAAGAGAACAAAGGCAGTTACTTGTCTGACATAGGTGGCAGCAACTTCTCCATAGATACATCTCCTGAGGCAAGGGAAACCAAAGCAAAAAGAAAACTACAGGACCTTCATCAAAATAACGTGCTTCTGCACAGCAAAGGAAACAATCAACAACATTAAAAGTGAACCTTCAGAAAGGGACAAGATATTTGCAAATGACATATCTGATAAAGGATTATATCCAAAATATATAAAGAACTTACACAACTGAACACCCAAAAGACAAATAACCCAGGTAAAAAATGGACGGAAGATATGAATAAACATTTTTCCAAAGAAGACAGATAGATGACTAACAGATGCATAAAAAGATGTTCAACATCTCCCATCATCAGGGGAATGTGAATCAAAATAACAGTGAGCTATCATCTCACACCTGTCAGAATGGCTAAAATCAACAACACATGAAACAACAGGTGTGGCAAGGATATGGGGAAAGGAAAAACCCCTTGCACTGTTGGTGGGAATGCAAACTGATGCAGCCACTGTGGAAAACAGTATGAAGTTTCCTCAAAAAGTTAAAAATAGAATTACCCTATTATCCAGCAATCCCACTACTAGGCTAGGTATTTACCCAAAGAATATAAACCTACTAATTCAAAAGATATGTGTACCCTGATGTTTACAGAAGCATTATCTACAATAGCCAATTGCAGAAACAGTTCAAGTGTCCACCAACTGATGAAAGGATAAAGAAGTGATATGTACACACACACACACACACACACACACACACAGAAACACACAATGGAATATTAGCCAGTCATAAAAAAGAATGAAATCCTGCCATTTGCAACAACGTGCATGGGACCAGACAGTATTATACTAAGTCAAATAAGTTAGTCAGAGAAAGACAAATACCATATGATTTCACTCATATGCGGAATTTAAGAAAACAAATGAGCAAAGGGTAAAAGAGAGAGAGAGAGGCAAACCAAGAAACAGACTCTTAACTATAGAGAAAAAACTGATGATTACCAGAATGGAAGTGGATGGGGAGATGGGTGAAATAGGTGATGGAAATTAACAAGTATACTTGTTATGATGAGCAGTGGATGTTATGTGGAAGAGTTTAATCACTATATTGTATACCCAAAACTAATACTGTATGTTCACTAGCTGAAATTTAAATAAAAACTTAAACAATAAATAAATAAGATCCAAGCAGATACAGATACTATGCTTAGGAACTATAAGACTTAATGTAGTTAAGAGTCAGTTTTCTCCAAACTGGTCTACACACCAAATGCAATCCCAGTCAAACTCTCAATGTACTTTTTTGTAGAAATTGACAAGCTGATTCTAAAGTGTATATGAGGTGCGCCTGGGTGGCTCAGTTGGTTAAGCAACTGCCTTCAGCTCAGGTCATGATCCTGAAGACCTGGGATCGAGCCCTACATCAGGCTCCCAGCTCAGCGGAAAGCCTACTTCTCCCTCTCTCACTACCCCTGCTTGTGGTCCCTCTCTCGCTGTGTTTCTCTCTGTCAAATAAATAAATAAATAATCTTTTTAAAAAATAAATAAATAAATAAAAATAAAGTGCATATGAGAAGTCAAGGAATTAGAATAGTCAATAAAAACTGTAAAGTAAGAAAAAGTTGAAGATCTTATACTTCCTAATGTAGGACATAAACCTAATCAACACAATGTGGTATTGCTGCCAAGACAGAAATAAAGTTCAATGGAATGGAAGAGACAATCCAGCAAGAATCCACACATACACAGGAGCCCTTGAAACTCCTGATTCCTAAATCTAGCCCTTTTAGACTAGATATCAGTTAAGATCTAGTACTCTGCTCTGCCTTCCTGTTGGCCTCCATTTCCAAATATTACCTATTCTCTTCTAGATTTTGTATTGTTGTCTCTCAGCTGTCTGTCGGGAGACAGTAACCTGGACAGTAACCCTTGTGCCAACTGCTTAGTTATTTTACATTTATTATCTGTTGACTTTGAATGCCATTTTCTACCTGCTACACTAAGCTACTTCCAAGAAACCACAGCTGGCTCCATCTCCAAAAAGGCCATCTCAGTGAATATATTAGATCCAAATTCCTGCTCTTCATGATCACCACCCCGCCAAGCCATCTAAGTGAACCATGCCAAGACATGCCCAAAGATACATTGCAACATACTTAATCTCTCAATCACCGTTCTCTGAAAT
Source organism: Spilogale gracilis (assembly GCA_004023965.1). Lineage (NCBI taxonomy): Eukaryota > Metazoa > Chordata > Mammalia > Carnivora > Mephitidae > Spilogale > Spilogale gracilis. Next base: position 7,632 of record PITA01031035.1, read on the forward strand.
TGGGTTCACTATACTGGTAAAGTCCATGAAAAATATTTAAGTTGCTATCATTTAGAAAGTTTTGCCTTTAAAACACTGGGCTAATTATATTCTCCAATGACATAAGACTTAAAACTTAATTCTCTTATCCTAACACCCCGATATTATTTAGCCTGTCATGTTTTGTATCTAACAAGTACAAAGAGGAGTTCCTCTTTGTAACCTCATTATTCTTGTCCCAAGGCAATCCAGGGTGAGATGTGGCTTTTCTTCAGTTTCTACTTATACAGTGGTTCAAAATTCACTTTATCGGATAAATGAAACAGGTTAGTTTCTTTGACAAGTTCTGTAAAATATTTGTAATTTTGTTTTATTCAACTTGAAAACAGCTTTTGTTTGTTTTGTAAGGCTTTTTGGTACTGTGGTTCTGCAAATGTATCTCTAATTTCAGCTTTGTGCCAAGGTCTCTAGCCAGCTGCAAGTATTTTCTTCATACCTATGACAATGTTCTGAGTTAATTTCACAAGTTTAAGTGGGAAGAGAAATTCTTGAATTTCTCCAAACTGATTATAAATTTCCTCATTGGGTAGAAAAAAGGATACCACAAAAACTCTACCTGAGTTTCTTTCCTTGTTGCAATAATTCTGGAATGTGGGTACCTGGGTGGTTCAGTTGGTAAGCGGCTGCCTTGGACTCAGGTCATGATCTCAGGGTCCTGGGATCCAGTCCCACAGTAGGTTCCCCATATCATAGGAGCCTGCTTCTCCCTCTTCCTCTGCCACTCACTCTGCTTGTGGTCTCTCACTCTCTGTCAAACAAAGAAATAAATTTTAAAAATAATAATCATTCTGGGATGCTTGCATCTAACAGTAAATAATAGCTAACAGTTATTGGACATTTCTTTTGAGTTAAATACCCCTAAGCATGTAATATGCATTATCCCATTTAATATTTCCAAAAAACCCAGAGTTAAATCCCATAATCATATACATATATTACTAATGAAGAAACTAAATATCAGAAGAGTTGAATCACTTACATAAATAGTAAAATAACTTACATAAAAGCTAGTAAGTCAGATGGCAGAGCTCAGACAACTGTATATATAGTCCGAGAGTACATGGCTCCGCAGAAATACACCGACTTTTCCAGAAATATTCCTTTTTTTTCTTCCTTCAAAGGACTTTTAAAACTAGGCAAAACCAAACATTACATGGTGAAATAAATTTTCTTTTTAAAGTTCTTCAAGTTAAAGCAGAGATAAGCAAACGTTTTTCGTAGAGACAGATAGTGAACGTTTCAGGTTTTGTAAGTATTTTCTGCTGTTTGTTTTTACAGTCCTTTAAAAATGCAAAACCTGTCTTCATTTGTGGCTACAAAACAAGCCATGCACCAAATAAGACTTGAATGCTATGGTTTACTAAATACTGCTCTAGTAGCAAACTGGTTACCATTTTAACTAAATCTAAATTATAATTCACATTTCATTGTATATTTTTTTTCATAGACTCATTGAGACCTTTGCTTATTATTCATTCTATTTACTTAGAACACAATTCCTTCCTGGGACATCTTAGGATTCGTCTTACTATGAGTACAGAAAAACCTTCAAAATCTCTACAAATTTGCCTTTGCAATATCTTTCCTTTTCAATTGTGCTCAGCTAATCAGAAAAAAGATTTTCTGCATATTCAAAGCTCTTCTTTTGCTTCCTTTCCTATTGTTAGCAAAAAATAAAAGAAAAATTATGGATTTCTAGTATTTCCATGCAACTTGCCCAGTGACTATCACTTTAATGAGATGTCTCCATTTTGCTTTGTTTTCATTGGAAAGCAGTTCGGAAAGTCTCTCCTTCATAATGTTTACCTAACTGTCTTTTAGATCAGGTAGGATTTAAGCACAATCTTTTTCTCAGAAATTGCTTTAAGAAAGGATGATTCAAGAATGTATCAGAAAAGTCATTTCCTCCTCAACGACTGTTTTATTTATTAAATATTTGCATTAAAATGAAATGGTAATGAATACAAATGCTGCTATCTACTTCACAACTCAATCTGAGAAATTATTTTATGGGAGGCCTAATCATGGACAGATGCTAAGAATCACCTTCTTTATTTCTGCTGTAAAATGTCCACTGACCTGCTTTCCACTACAGAATGACATGTTTCGGGTGCCTGGGTGGCTCAGTGGGTTAAAGCTTCTGCCTTCGGCTCAGGTCATGATCTCAGGGTCCTGGGATTGAGGCCCACATCAGGCTCTCTGCTCAGTGGGAAGCCTGCTTCCTCCTCTCTCTGCCTGCCTCTCTGCCTACTTGTGATCTCTCTCTCTCTCTCTCTCTGTCAAATAAATAAATAAAAATATTTTTAAAAAGAATGACGTTTCCTTTCTATGCTTTAAGTCTATTTTTTTATTATGTTACATTAGTCACCATACAGTATGCCATTAGTTTTTGATGTAGTTTTCCAAGATTCATTACTTATGTATAATACCCAGTGATCCATGCAATACGTGCCCTCCTTAATACCCATTACTGGGCCCACCTGCCTCCCCTCTAAAACCCTCAGTTTGTTTCTCAGAGTCCACAATCTATTGTCATTCATCTCCCATCCTGATTTCCCTCATTTATTTTTCCCTTCCTTCTCCTAATGTCCTCCATGCTATTCCTTATGTTCCACAAGTAAGTGAAACCGTGTGACGATTGACTTTCTCTGCTTGACTTATTTCACTCATCATCCATGTTGGTGCAAATGTTGGGTATTCATCCTTTCTGGGTAATATTAGCTGAGTAATATTCCATTGTATATATGGACCATATCTTCTTTATCCTTTCATCTGTTGAAGGACTTCTTGGCTCTTTCCACAGTTTGGCTACTGTGGACATTGCTGCTATGAACATTGGGATGCATATGGCCCTTCTTCTCACTACATCTGTATCTTTGGGGTAAATACCCAGTAGTGCAATTTCTGGGTCATAGGATAGCTTTATTTTTAATTTTTTGAGGAACCTCCATACTGTCTTCCAAAGTGGCTGCTCCAACTTGCATTCCCACCAACAGTGTAAGAGGGTTCCCCTTTCTCCACATCCTCTCCAACATTTGTTGTTTCTTACCTTGTTAATTTTTGCCATTCTAACTGGTTTAAGGTGATATCTCAATGTAGCTCTGATTTGAATTTCCCTGATGGTTAATAATGATGAACTTTTTCTTATGTGTCTGCCACTTGTATGACTTCATTGGAGAAGTGTCTGTTTATATCTTCTGCCCACTTTTTTACTTGATTATCTGTTTTTGGGTGTTGAGCTTGAGAATTTCTTTATAGATCTTGGATATCAGCCTTTTGTCTGTAGTGTCAATGTGAATATCTTCTCCCGTTCCGTGGGTTGCCTCATTGTTCTGTTGACCATTTCCTTTGCTGTGCAGAAGCTTTTTATCTTGATGAAGTTCCAAAAGTTCATTTTCACTTTTGCTTCCCTTGCCTTTGAAGACATCTCTTGAAAGAAGTTGCTGTGGCTGATGTCAAAAAGATTACTGCCTCTAGGATATATGCTGCCCAGAGAAATCTATACTTTCAATGCCATCCCAATCAAAGCACAATCAGCATTTTTCAAAGTGGTGGAACAAAATATTCTAAAATCTGTATGGAACCAGAAAAGACCCAGAATCACCAAGGAAATGTTGAAAAAGAAAATCAAAGCTGGGGCATCACGTTGCCTGATTTCAAGCTTTATTACAAAGCTGTGATAACCAAGATAGCATGGTACTGACACAAAAAAACAGACACATAAACCAATGGAGCAGAGTACAGAGCCCAGATATGGACCCTCAACTCTATGGTCATATAATCTTCAACAAAGCAGGAAAAAATATCCAGGGGAAAAAAAGACAGTCTCTTCAATAAAGGGCGCTGAGAAAATTGGACAGCCATATACAGAAGAATGAACCTCAACCATTGTCTTACATCATACACAAAGATAAACTCAAAATGGATGAAAGACCTCAGTGTGAGACAAGAATCCATCAAAATCCTAGAGTCTAAGACCTGTGTCTCTGTCTTCTATTCCAAAAAATGCCATCTTTCAAGTAGACATAAAACCTCAGAAGCAGGCATGGCAATTACAAAAATAATTATAATTTCTCTCAATGAGGAAGAGTCTTAGTGGAATTATTTAGCTTAGGTTTTGCTGAATCCAAACAAGAAAGAAATAATAAAAATTAAATCTTGACATCAATAAAGTATTGAAAAAATATCTCCAGGGTTAGTTTTAGAAAATTGAATCCAGAAGTACATAACTGATACAAAAGGTATAGCCATGACAAAAAGAGACTGACAAGCTAACTTAAGTGGGAGAAATGGAAAATACCAAATGAGGTATTAACTGGAAAGTACAAACTATTTATCTAACCTTCCCTTAATAGACAGAGAAAGCATTATTAAGAAGATTTAAATGTCACCATTATCCATTGTTGGTCTATTGGCTTTGTAACATTAAGTAAAATGAGTGCACCACAAATTTCCAGAATACTATACTTGCTTCTAATACTTCTAGTAATTGTTCTAGAACATTGACAGTGATGAAGTATATGGAATTACTTTGAAAACAAAAAGGGCACATTTAAGATATTAGGATTGATTATATAAATAACATAGATCATAGTAGGAAACCAAAAACTAAAGAAGATGCAAATAATGCTTTCTTTGTTCTTGCAAAAATAGACATAGATTACAGAGTCCCTGCCAACACTAGACCAAGCTGAGACACTGCTTCCTACCACTTTTCCAGGCCAATCTTCCATGGTGTCATCAACAAATTCACTTGTTTTTTATTTCAGATTATTTCTGTAAACCTGGAAGTGGATTCTATAGTCTCTCCCATCCTGCAAAGGCTTCCTCAAAACTCTAAAAAGTCAACTCTCAACCTTAGTAAAAACAGAAAACACATTTCAAACTACAAAAACAGATCCCAAGATAACATTGATATACTAAAAGCTGTTTTAATCTACTGATTGAAATAATTGATGTTCTCCACATTCTAATTTTGTCTACAAAGTATTAGAAAGCATAAAATAATCTGAAAAATCCATCAGGTTGGTGTCAGGGTAGAAGAGGGTTGGTTAAAGCCTTCTACTATGAATTCTTACGTTAATGCACTTTTCTGTAAACTAACATCTGAGCTGAGACTCTTTTTTTTTTCCTTCTGACTATGAAGTATTTTAGTGTAGAGGTGACAGTGTAGTGAGGAGGAGAAAATCAGCTACAGTTTCATACTCCAGAAGAGCAGAATTCAATGGCCAGTATGCCATAAGATTATCAGTGTGCCCATGTAACAACACCCAGTGCTAATTTAAAATATGCCATAATGCTGATTTATAGTCTAGATGTTGGTAATTTTCATAAATTATTGCCAAGAATTATATCATTGATATGTATAATTGTTTGGTATGATTATGAGTTCCTAAAATGGCTCCCATACTGCAAGAACATTCAAAGAATATGCGATACTCATTATTTATTAAAAAATAAAAGCTAAACAGCACTGGGTTTATTTATTTAAGGAAGTATTTATTTATGCATTTAAAGAAAACTAAATCTTCAGGTGAGGATCAAGACTGGAAATAAACATTTCTGGAAATCCTATCAATTTTTCAGGTCATTACAAATCATCAATTAAGTAAGAACTTAAGGTAGTTTAAGAATTGTTCTAATGAAGCCATAGACTCAAAAAAAAACCAGTTTCACATCAATAAAAATTCGATTCCACAGCCAATTTTGATCACACCAAGCATACGGTAATTATGTATCATTCATTACTAACAAAAAGGAGGAAAAGAAATTAATATTATAATCTATATCCACTAACTGAATGCCATGTCAAAAACTATTGCTTCCCACTGATGGCAATTTAACAGCTGAATTTACAATTTTAAAGCACCATGTGAGACCCTTTAAATTATCTTATGTTTTTCTCATAGCAATTTTGTAAGATAGATGCCACTCCTATTTTGTAGATAGGAAAATGAGGTTTAGAGAAATTAGATAACTTGCCAAATACCATAGTTTTATAATGTGGAGAAGCAAGGACTCAAATCCAAACAATTTACTTCTGAACCTGCCCTTACCCTGGGATCTGATGTGAAAAAGAACAAACTGACTAGCTAGAAGTGCAATCATAGCTTCAAAAATGTATTCCAGGTTGATGATTTTTTTACTTATTTTATTTTCAGTGTTCCAAGATTCATTGCCCATTCCCCACACTCAGTGCTCCATGCAATAGGTGCCCTCAGTACAGTTTGATGATTTTATACAATAGAAAAATCTAACTATGAAATGTTTATAAAAATGGTTCCTAGGGACGCCTGTGTGGCTCAGTCGGTTGAGCTGCTGCCTTCGGCTCAGGTCATGATCCCAGGGTCCCAGGGTCCTGGGATCAAGTGCCACATCGGGCTCCTTGCTCGGAAGGGAGCCTGCTTCTCCCTCTGCCTGCTCTGCCTGCCACTCCCCCTGCTTGTGGTCTCTATCTATAACAAATAAATGAATAAATAATCTTTAATAAAATGGTTCCTAAACTTGTTCTAAAAATGAGTACTTGGGCACCTGGGTGGCTTGGTGGGTTAAGGCCTGCCTTTGGCTCAGATCATGATCTCAGGTCCTGGGATCGAGGACCGCATCAGGCACTCTTCTCGGTGGGGAGCCTGTTCCTCCTCTCTCTCTCTGCCTTCCTCTCTGCCTACTTGTGATCTCTCTCTGTCAAATAAATAAATTTTAAAAAAATCTTTAGAAAAAAATAAAATAAAATAAAAAAATAAAAATGAGTATTTACAAGACAACTGGTCTAACCATTCAAGAGATCATATCATGGAAGGAAAGAAAGAATGTTCTAGAATTAAAAAAACTAGAGATAAAACAAGTAAATGTGGGTGCCTGGGTGGCTCAGTTGGTTAAAGTCTCTGCCTTCAGCTCAGGTCATGATCTCAGGGTCCTGCAATGTAGGCCCACATCAAGCTCTCTGCTTGGCAGGGAGACTGCTTCCTCCTCTCTCTCTGCCTGCCTCTCTGCCTACTTGTGATCTTTCTCTCTGTGAAATAAATAAATAAAATCTTTAAAAAAAAAAAAGCAAGTAAATGTAAAGCATGGTCTTTATCTGAGTACGAGTTACAACAAAATAACTAAAAACACTTTTGTTTCTTTCTGTAAAAGGTATCCAGCTTGGCAAAGAGGAAGTCAAACTCTCTCTCTTTGCAGATGACATGATACTCTATGTGGAAAACCCAAAAGACTCTACCCCCAAACTACTAGATCTCATACAACAATTTGGTAATGTGGCAGGATACAAAATCAATACACAGAAATCAGTTGCATTCTTATACACTAACAACGAAAAAATAGAAAGGGAAATCAGAGAATCGATTCCATTTACTATAGCACCAAAAACTATAAGATATTTAGGAATAAACCTAACCAAAGAAGTCAAGGATCTGTACGCGAGGAACTACAGAACACTCATGAAAGAAATTGAAGAAGACACAAAAAGATGGAAGAGCATTCCATGCTCATGGATCGGAAGAATAAACATTGTCAAAATGTCTATACTGCCCAGAGCAATCTACACTTTCAATGCCATTCCGATCAAAATTCCACCAACATTCTTCAAAATATTAGAACAAACAATCCTAAAATTTATATGGAACCAAAAAAGACCCCGAATCACTAAGGAATTGCTGAAGAAGAAAAGCAAAGCTGGGGGCATCTCATTACCTGACTTCAGGCTTTCTTACAAAGCTGTGATTACCAAGACAGGATGGTACTGGCACAAAAACAGAGAAACAGACCAGTGGAACAGAGTGGAGAGCCCACATATGGACCCACAAATCTATGGTCAAATCATCTCTGACAAAGCAGGAAAAAATATCCAGTGGAAAAAGGACAGTCTCTTCAATAAATGGTGCTGGGAAAATTGGACAGCTACATATAGAAGAATGAAACTAGACCATTCTCTTACACCATACACAAAGGCAAACTCGAAATGGATGAAAGACCTCAACGTAAGGCAGGAATCCATCAAAATCCTGGAAGAGAACATAGGCAGCAACCTCTTCGACATCGGCCACAGCAACTTCTTTCAAGACACGTCTCCAAAGGCAAAGGAGACAAAAGC
>PITA01031036.1:0-15756 GCA_004023965.1 Spilogale gracilis
AGAAACTTTCTCTTAAGATGTGAGAATTCCCTCCCTTCCAACCATGCATCCACCTGCCCAACAGCAGTTGTATTGACCTTTCGAAAACAAATCAAATTGTTACTCTTGTGATTGAATCCCTTCCTTGACTTTTCACTGCTCATAAACCACACGTCCTCCTCCTTTCCAGGACCCACGAGAAGCTGCGATGAGCTGCCCCATTCCTCTCTGTGGCCTCTAGTCCTAGCACCGTGTTCCAGCTCTTGTGCCTTTGCCCATCTTGGCATGTGCACCTGAAGTTCTCTTCCCTTGGTTCTTCCCGCCTGTCCTCGCCTCTCCTGGCTCGTTTTCACCATTCACATCACAGCTTAAATGTCACTAGCCTGGGGAAGGTCCCATCACATACTCTGTTCACTTCCTCCTCTGTATTTAAAAGCATTCCTTGAGAATAGGAACCCATTCTGTTTGTTTGTTTGTTTTTTTTAAACTAGTATATTCCTGAACACAGCTTAAGAAAAGTATATGCTTAATACATATATTTTGAATGAATCCACAAATACATCTCTACAAATGTTCATGACCTACAGGAAATTATAATCTTTGTGAAGGCAGGGTTATATCTGTTTCACTCACCGTTACAGATCAGTTTGATCAAGATTGTCAAATATTTTTTTGAAGATGGAAATGAATCTATAAAGTGTGTTTCAGGTAAAAAGCCAAAAACCAAATTGAGAGCAAAACCAAAAAACTATGGTCCTACGAGTACTAGGTGGTCGAGGGGTTTGGAGAGGAAAAATAAAAAACTGATGAGCTAACCAAACCTGTAGCTTCAAAGTTTTATAGAGTTGAAAATATCTACTCAATTTGAATTTATCATGGAAAAATTCACTAAAAATCATTTATTAAGCCAGGTGTAATAATTTTGAACATTTTTCCCCTCTCCCATAGAATTGAGACTAATAGTCTATCACTTATTAACATTTCTTAGAAATGTCATTCTTATAAATGGAATAATAAAGGTTGTCAAGGGGGTTTCCTCTGGTAATGGTGATTTCCAGTATTGGCCAGCAGATGGCAATGTCTGGGGAAACCATTCTCCATTTGAGGAAGAATTCTTTCTTCAGCCACTTGATGGCATCTCTCCATTGTTTTCAAAAACTCTTGACCTCCTTCTGATTGTGTGTTCAGGGTCTTCTCGCTCCCGCTGCAGTTCTTCCCTATCATGCATAGGGAAGGGAGGGTCCCTAAAGGAAGGTCTTTAAGAGGTTTCTTTAAAGAATATTTACTGCAGAAATTTCTCATTGTCCTTGTTAAAACTGTAGTTTAAAGAACTGTTTCTTCTATTTTAAAAGAAATGGAAAGCTGTAAAGAACTTAAAAAATCAGAAAATTATATACATAATGGACAAAATGTGTGTGTGATGTTTTTGTTTACATATTAGCTTGCACAGTAATACCATGTTGTTGAACTGTTATACCACGGTTCTTATAGGGAGTGTTAAGCTGTACTCTTTATAGTAAAACAGAATATTTATACTTCCTTTGCTTATTAAAAACTTGTCTTTTTAAAAAAAATAATTAGGGTAGGGGCGCCTGGGTGGGTTGGTTAAGCAACTGCCTTCGACTCAGGTCATAATCCTGGAGACCCGGGATCGAGTCCCACATCGGGCTCCCTGCTCGGCGGGAAGCCTGCTTCTCCCTCTCTCACTCCCCCTGCTTGTGTTCCCTCTCTGGCTGTGTTTCTCTCTGTCAAATAAATAAAATCTTAAAAAAAAATAGGGTAAAAGGTGCGGCCACATCAAAGCTCCAACGTATTGTAGACTTTGGTTTCATGGTATTTGCAGGCAAATGGAACCTTTTGAATGTTTTTTTTTTTTTTTTTTCCTTAAGGACTGGTAACATTTTCGCTGAGTTTGGATATCTCCTCATTAACTGAGTTGATTTGGCCTTACAAAAGAAATTTTATTAGGCATTTTATAAAATGAAGCTTTGGGGGACTCCTACTTTGAGGGGGCACCCGCCCAGAGCATTGTAAAGATGCTGCAGATGAGTTTGGCTATTAACAGGTTGCAAAGGAAAGAAAGCAGTTTTTGCAAATGCTCTTTGTAAGTCCCTGTATATTCTACACGAAATGTGGTTTTCATTGCCTACTGTTTGAACCAAATCATAGGCATCTTAAAGCTCATGAGAGATTATCTGCTTTGAAATAAATTTGGTTTCATATTCTTCCTTCACGAAGATTTTTATCTGTGTGTCCTCAAATGGCTTTCTTTGTTCTTTGTATTATAAGGCTCTCTGCTTCCCACAATACACACAATTTAGATTTCTGATCTTGAGGGCTCTTAGAAATTGTTGGTGTTCAGGGAGTTGAACAACCATCGGGAGCTATGTAAGTGTGTAAACAATAATTGACATACATTATGACACTTAGACTAGTGCTCTGTTACAAGTGCCTTGGCTGAATGGGAGACTCAATCAGACAATGAAAGAAATTGGTAATTAGATGAGAATAGGGACTTTATCTCTCTCCTCTGCCCCACTTTATAGCAGTTCAGATGGACTTTGTTCCAAGTAACAACAACAACAAAACCCCCAAAACTCAACTAAACTGAAATATAAGACAAATGTTTTCTCTCCTATGAAGAGGAGGACTGAGGTATGAGGATTTCCAGGGTTGGTTAATAAAGAGCCTGACAGATATCCTGTCTGTCCCTTATACCATCCCCAGTGGGTGTCAGCTCTGTCTTCCGGCTTGTCCAGACCCCCGTGGTGACAAGATGATCGTATGTTTCCACAAGTCACGTTCAAACACCAGGATGTCCAGAGCTGGGGGAAAGACAATGTCTAACCATAGTCAGAGGCCCTGCAGCCAACTCAGGTCATTGGCCAGTATTAGTTATACAGTCCATTCTAGACCAATCCATGGCAAAGCATTTGATTTCCATGCTTTTCAGACTATTTAGTTGACCTTTGAGTCACATAGTAGAGGGAAGAATTTTGTAGGGGAAGGCACCCAAGAAGCGTTGAAGGGGCTTTGGGTAAACAGCCAATAATTTCTGATCCTCTGTTGTTCTCTCAATCATTGAAAGTGTAGGAGACCTTGAACAGATTCAGTAATCAGATAAGAATGAGAATTTGCTTAGAACCACAGGGTTTTAATGCTCTTAGATCACAGACCTTCTGGGAATGATAATCCATCAGCCTTTGAAATTGGACTGCCAAATGGGTAAAGCTGGTCTCCTTTTCGTTCCCTCAAATATTTCACTAATACACCTGCTTTGAAACCTTCATTCCACCTGATACTATAGCATTTATTACAGAGATTTGGGGTTCTGGGCCTCCTTGTTGTAAGTCCTTGTTCATAATTGGCTGTGTGTCCTAGTTCCATCATGGATGGTAGTTCTAGGCCATCGGTAATGTCTAGGCAGGAGAAAGGAATCAGTAGTAGCCGTTCCTCACTCTGAGCTCAGAGTCTTGTGTCCTTGAGAACATGTCGGTCAGCTCATATGAGGCCCATCAAATTGAACTCCCTTGGTCATCTCACAGGCTCCTCTTCCCTCTCGTATTTGGGCTACGGAATACTTCTCTCTTCCAGTGATATTCTCTCTGCCAGTCTTTTTTTTTTTTTTCCTTCTCGACTCTTTGAACCTTCTCCATGGCAGGACATGTTGGATTTCACTGTGACCCTTCCATCGACCCCTGCATACAGTGAGTTGCCAATTTCTATGAACTCTGCCTCTCCAGTATCCTTCCCATCCCTCCCTCCTGTCATTGTTGTCTCTCCCTGATGTAAGTTTTAGATTCTTGGAGCTGAGTAGTTATGTTCCTTGAATCTAGTTGTGCAATAGTCTGGCATTTGTAGAAGTAGAGTTTCTATTTTGCAAATTTTTTTTTTTTAGCTTTATTAAGTATTCTGAGAGGTAACCTTTTGGTAATCTATATTTGCTTTGCAGTACATGAGAATTACAGGGTGTACATAAAACCTAAAGAGGCTAAAATGGTGGCAACCAACTACCAAGTACTGAGAGAGCACTAATTAAAGTGTCTTACCACTAAATCTTCCTGATATTAGGGTAGATAAATTAGAACTGTGTGAATTTACAGAGGCCAATTTTGAGATGGCAAAATAAATCCTATTATTATTCACACGCTGGAAGTAGGTTGATAAAATTGTAGGCGAGTATCAGTTTTGTGAAACTAGTTATTTAAATAAATGGCTATTAAATAGAGCCAGTTCAGTTCTGGGTGCTTCTCGTTAAAAGCATTGTTGACTTTTCTTTCTTGTCGTTAAAATCTCAATCCGTTATATAGCAGGGCCCAGATTGAAGGGCTTTGTAAAACATCTCATTTTCCAGAAGTATGTGTTGAAAAGTAGGAAGGAGAAGCCCCTTAAATAATTTCATGTAGTTTGTATATGGTGCTGTGTTGACGGTTCTGCTCTGTTCTCATTGATCTCATCCATTCACAAATCCAAAATGAGAGCAGTCTGGTTTGCAAACTTGATGAAAACATGACTTTTCTAATTGTATTCCAAAATATAAATACTTAGAAAATAAAAAAGAATCGACAAACCCTAGAGAAAAACATAAAACATTCTCGTAAAAACTGTTAGAATATTAGAATGGTCACTTGTCTCCCTATCAGTGGGTCCAGTATGCAAGACAGTAAAGATCCACATTACCCAGCAATCCATTTCCCGACCTTTAACCAAGTTCCATTACCTAATTTAGAAAGTTTCCAAAACAGTATTTAAAACCCTTGGCCATATTCCAATCTCTTTAGCAATTGATGACCTTGGGTTTCTGTTCACTGAGAAAATGTTAAGACCTTTATTAACTTCATCAAATATCCTAACTACTTTTCCTTGCCAATCTCTTGTCCATTCCTCCCCTATCTGGGGCAGTTGAGACCTTCTTCTTTTCTAATGTAAACTCCAGCCTGGTGTATTGATGACTTCTCTTACTGTTCCCTGGACCTTTGGCCACTCTCCTCTTCGTCGTCCTGGTTAGACCCTTTCCCATCACCACCTGCTCCCTCCAGGGGGCTGTCATCAAATGATTACCTATTGTCATTCATTCGCCTTCTCCATAATTCCATCCAATTCTTTGCATTTCCACCTCTACTGTTCAAATTTTCCTTACCTGCACAAGCTTTGCACTACTGGTACATTCTCCTTATGAGTTCGTTCAGTTGTGTTCCTAAAACAGGTGAGGTTTTGGGTTCCTTGCTTGGAAACATTCATTCAGTGCCTTCTGTGACCTAAAGATACAAACCAGGAGACTTGGGATTTCATTCAGAATCTTCCTCCATTGGACACAGACTGTTTTTCCAAACTCTTCTCACCAAATAGTCTTTGATCTCCCCACTTCTTTGGACTTAACAGTGCTGTAGCAATCACCAGTCCTCGTGCCTCTGCTCCTGTTTTGTCAACTCAGAACGTCTTCCCCACTGACCTGTTCAAGTCCTCCTTAGCTTTCAGGATCTACTTTGAACGCCATCTGGGTTTCCCAGGAATCCTTCACCTGATTCTCAAGTCAGAATTAACCAAGCATGTTCTGTGTTCCTAATCTAAATTCCGTACAGGGCTGCCGGATCACTCTACTTACCCTGCTTTTTACTGTATCCAGTGGCTAATCTGCATTTTCCCCTTCGGATGAAATACTAGTTGGAGATGGTAACTCTATCCTATTTATCTTTGTAGTCACATCATTTCCGTTTCCCCAAGCACTTAATAGAGTGTCCTACCCAGAGCAGGAACTCAACAACGCTTGTTGGAATAAAGGGGCCTTTGTGCCAATAATCTGGTTTATGTGTTGATATGATCTTTATAATTTTATGGAATTTACAAGGAAAAGTAAAGCACGGTGCTCAGCGTTCTCCCGCTCAATGCGCTGGTTTGCAACAAGAGGAGTTTTGATGTGCCTGAACCTTGATTCTCTTCGCATTGAAGGCAGCATGACAGGGCTTGTGGTGGCGAACGATTCACCTCAGTCTGCATTACAAATGTCATTTTATATGTTTGCTGGGATGGGAGCAAGGTTGTCAGAGTGGCCAAAAGCATGAGTCCTGGAATCAGAATGGCTGCAAAAGAGATCAGACTCTGCTACTTACTCTTTAGAGATGCAAACTTTTTAAAAATTTTATTAGCATATAATGTATTATTTGCTTCAGGGGTACGGGTCTATGAATCATCAGTCCCACACAATTCACAGCTCTCACCATAGCACATTCCCTCCCCAGTGTCCATCACTCAGCCACCCGATCCCTTCCTCCCTCCTCTGCTCCAGCAACCCTCAGTTTGTTTCCCAAGATTAAGAGTTTGTCTCCCTCTCTGGTTTCATCTAGTTTCGTTTTTCCATCCCTTCCCCTATGATCCTCTGGCCTGTTTATCAAATTCCCCATATCAGTGAGATCATATGACTTTCTCTGATTTCACTTAGCATAATACCCTCTAGTTCTCTCCATGTCATTGCAAATGGCAAGATTTCATTTTCTTTGATGGCTGCATAGTATTCCATTGTGTATATACCACATCTTTATCCATTCATTCGGTGATTGACATCTAGTTTCTTTCCACAGTTGGGCTATTGTGGACATTACTCTATAAACATTCAGGTGCACGTGCCCCTTTGGATATTTGTATCATTAGGGTAATTACTCACTATTGTGATTGCCAGATCGTATGGTAGCTCTATTTTCAACTTTTTGAGGAACCTTCATACTGTTTTCTGGGGTGGCTGCACCAGCTTGCATTCCCACCAACAGGGTAGGAGGGTTCCCCTTTCTCTGCATCCTTGCCAACATCTGTCGTTTCCTGACTTGTTAGTTTTGGCCATTCTGACTGGTCCGAGGTGGTATCTCACTGTGGTTTTGACTTGTATTTTCCTGACGCCAGGTGATGTTGAGCACTTTTTCATGTGTAGAGACATGAACTTTTGAGTCTTTGATTTTTAGAGTCAGGTAAAAGGGGCTGCTGCTTTGAAAAGCTCTCTTCTTCTGGCCATGCCCTTCTTCACAAGATGAGTTTATGCTGCTAACGGGGATGTGCTTACCCTTTCTAGAATGAGCTCTGGATGCCCGAGACCTTCTGCCCAGACAACCTTGTATCCACTTGCAGGATCTTGGCAGGCCTCTTTGCTCGGTCTGTTTCAGCTGTGGCCGCTCCATGGGGACACAGCTCTCCGGGAATAGCTGTTTGGTGGGGTGTGGACTGAGCTTAGACCTGTGGGCTGGGATTCTCACAGACTGGGCACAGGATGTCCCTCTCAGGGGGGGACCCAGCCAGGGTGAGAGATAAGGGACGTAGCCTGGACGGTGGGGGTTCAGAGTGATTTGTTTCTAGGTCTCTGTGTCCCTGTTGTGGAATTTGGGGAATTCAAACCCAATTATACATGTTTTTATGAAAGTATATTGCCAAGCTATGATTAGAGAGCATATTTTATGTAATGGTTTATTATTGTGTTTATAACTTTTGAGAATTGAGACTCAGAATGTGTGGGCCTCCATTTATCTTCTTCCCTGAGCCTTACATCTCCTACAGGCTATAAAATTGCTACCATGAACACTTTTCTCCTTTACAGGCTGGTGATGTAGATCAGTTATGATTGCATAATTGCAACACATTGTCTGGTTCTTAGCAAATGATCAGTAAATATAAGCTCCCAGTAGTAGTCATGTTTATTCCTTCATGCATTCGTTCCGAATATTTTTGCCAAGTACGTACAATGGGTCCAGCACAATTTTCCACGAGAACAGACAGGATTCCTGCTCTCATGAAGTTCACATATCTCAGAAAGACAAACAATTGAGACTTAAACAGAAAAGTTAAAAATTAAGCCCAAGGCAATAGAGTGGTGAAATGATATTCTACAGTGAGTAGTAGGGCATCTCCACGTGAAGGGTAGAGTATGAAAACTCCAGGTAGTGGGAACAGCAGATGCAAAAGCTCTGGGGCAAAGAGGGCCCCGGAAGCCAGTGCACTGTGGGCAGTGGCTCTCACTGCACTCTAGCTACTCAGAGGTGGCATGAAATCAGCAAACGGAGGGAAGATGGTGTTTAACAGGATGAGCAGCTTGCATTTAACTTTGACCTAATGGGCACTCATTGGAGGATTTTAAGCAGAGGAGGTGATAGGGTCTCATTCACACTTGAAAAGCTCCATGCAATAGGGAGAGTGGATGATGAAGAGTAATGCAGGCAAGATAAGAGGTAGAGAAATGGGTGAGAAGGCTATTACAGAAGGCCCGGGTAAGAGGTGCTTGTGGTAATGAGAGCAGTGGCCATAGAAAGAGAAGTAGTACTAATCCTCCTTAGAAAGGTGACATCGATATTAGCATCAGTAACAACCCTGCTAATAATCGTGATAATTACACAGAATTTGTCAGGTTCTCAATTGAATGCCCTAGAAACCAAGTTTTAGATAGCCAACTTAAGTTGAATCCTTGTGTCAAAATCTAAATTCCTTCCCTGGCATGTTCTGCTAACAGAAGTCAAGCATAAATAAAGAGGTCATTTTCCCGGCTCAACCAGGTGGGAACCTTCAGTTTTCAGAGCAGAGCTCTGTGCTTATAGAAGATGTGTTAGGCTGCAAGGAAGCAGCTCACTGCACACAGAATCTGCCTCTTCCCGCTCAAAGTCGTCTTGTGGATCATGTGGTCATTGGCAGGAGAGGAAACCGCATCTGAGGCTTAGGGACCTGAGCTGGAGGTGCTTGGCTTCTTTGTGGCTTCTGGTCTGTAGAGCCGTGTGCCGTGCAGAGCTCGGGACCTTGTGCCGCTAAAGGAAAATGGAAGTTGATGTGTAAAATACCGCTTTCCTCATCTGTTTGCTACAAAGTTAAAGTTCGAGCTCTTGAGAAGCAGTGATTTCCCAAGGTGACCCACATGCAAATGTGCGAGGTATTTCTGTCATTCAGGTTTCCTCCCCAGAGCAATAAGGTACTTCGTCTTATCTGTGGATTCATGATTTTCGTTACCCCGAGTCAGGAGTGGTCTGGGAAGCAACGATCCCCCTTCGCACACAGACTGATGTCGGGAGGTCGGCGTCGTGCCACTGCGCTCCTGGTGTTCGCCGCACTTCACTGGATCGCGTAGGTGCTTTATCATCTCCTGTTAGCGCAAGGGTGAATGCGGTGACATATTTTGAGAGAGAGAGAGAGGAAGGGAGCCAGTATTTACATAACTTATGACAGTATATTGTTAGAACTGTTCTATTTTGTTGTTAATCTCTTACTGTGCCTAACTTATCAATTAAATCTTCTCATAGGCGTGTATGTATGTGTAGGAAAAATTATACATGGGGCTTGATACTATGCTCAGTTTCAGGCGTCTACCCGGGGTCCTGGAGTGAATCTCCTGTGGAGGAGGGGATTGCTGGGCCCTACGTTAGTCTTTCTGATTCAGTGTGTCCACGGGAGAAGAGCATCGCTAGCTGATGAGCTGAATGTCCGGAATGAAGTCCCGGGAGAGATCTGTATCCAACAGTACTTAAAATCAACAGTCATCAACAACCATCGACATCAAGCACAAAGTCTAGTCTATCTCTTGAGCCTTTAATTTTAAAGCGATTGGGCATATATTACCTTTATCGCCAGGATTTCTCTTGTTTTGTAAGATGAGTTGAGGTTTCGTAGCGTGTCAAATCCGCAAGCTTACAAAGTGTTGCTGTGTTGCACGATAGAGTTCCAATGTACTCTGTAAAAAGCATGATTAGACAAACCTTGATTTCAATTGAGAATTATATCTGAAGTGTTGAACCAATTGAATTTTTGGCTAGCTGCGGTTTAGAAGGCCTCCAGAGCTGTAGAGAAAGGAGCTACAAAGAGCATGAACAGGAAGAGCTCTAATAGCTTTGCCATCTTTCCCCTGGAGAAGATGTTGATTTTAAAGTGTGAAATGGGAACTGGCTAATTGTGTGATTACCTGAGGTTCAAGGTCTACTGCAAGAACTTTGCATTTAGGTGATGTATTCTGCTGTTAACTTTATACCCTACAAAAAACTGGTAATTTTGAGGTATTGTCCTCCATTTGCATTTCTCTTGGAAGCCAAGTCACTGAGCATTTTAAAAGCTTTTTGTCTTTGGAAAGAAAAATATTTGAAAAAGGGCACAACGTTCAGAAAAGTTCTCATCAACTCATAAAGCAAAATTCACATTATAGGGAATTTTCAACATTAAAAAAAAATGGGTATTCTAGAAGCCAAAACAGTTCAATTAAAATTTTATTCCTGGCATGACCTAGATACCACCCTATGAATCCTTTTTAGCAGACTAATCCTGCAACGGGTAGTCTACAGACTTCTGTTCCTTTGTGCTTCTCCCCCAGAACGGTGGTGTTTTTCTCTCCCTTTCTTGTTTTCCCTCTTTTCCAAATTGACTTGAGACACTAAAATTGTTTTTGCGTAAGTCTTAAACACAGAAATTGCTTTCAAAATTCTGTCTTTGGGCCAAACAAGAAAAGACATATTTGTTGTTGTTGTTTAATGCTGGGTATTTAATGCAAACATTGAAAGCTGTATTGACACTTACATAAATTATGTTAGAATCACTATAGACTTGGATATAGGATGTTAAACTAATAAGGCCAGATGGTGGTAATAATGTATCCTATTAGCCCATAGTCATAGCTAGATTGACAGTGTGTTTATTCTTTCACTCACTGAAGACAACTCATGTTTATTGCTCACTCTGGTAAGTGGGGCGCAAGGGATAAAAAGATGAATATGACCTAATCCTGCCCTCCAGGAAGTAGTAATCTGGCCAATCTGTCTTGATTGTCATTTTGAAGATTTATAACAGTAACTTAAAATTTTCTTTAAAAATCAGGATAATGACTCTGTGTCCTATAAAATCACTTTAAATGTACAGAACAAAATTTTGATAAAGAATCTGAAACAGCTGCAAAAACTGGTATGTGGATATAGGGCTCATCCGGTACCAAAGGGAGAGAAACCTTACATTTATGTAATGAATTTCAAGATGCACTAAATTATTCCCCTAAGCTATATTTAGATGCTACAAAGTTCTCTTCAGTTAATCCCTGACAAAAGAATGAAACCTTTCAAGCAAATAAATTCTTAGGTAGCAATGTGAATAAATTTAATAGGGCTCCTCTAATTAATTCCATTTTCTAAGTACAATGAAATCCCTCTTCTAACAAAGATCTAAATAGGCAAAAAGCACCTTTTGAAAACTCCCAATTCATGAGGCTCTGTCATGGTGATATAATAGTTTCAATGCATAACTTTTATTTTTGGTATACTTAAGGACTTGGAGTTGATAAATTGCATGAAAATGTATTTTCCTCATCGCTGTTTAACTAGGAAGAATAAAAGACCATCAAAAAATTACCCATTCTAAGAAATGCATGGTATACTACCACACTAAGGAATGAATGAGTATATAACATTTCCTGTTAAATTATATATTCTGAGTTTGTATCAAAGGAAACAGGCAAATATTTCCTATAATTGATGTAACCCCTGTGTGGATTCATAAATTCTGATGTAGAAAGGTGATTTTGTTTTGACTTTTTTTGTTGTTGCTATTTCTTATTGGCATTTACTTAAAAATACTCATTTGATGATTTTTGAATGACAAATTCATAGATCAACGTGGTTATATATTTTCCTCTGGGACATCAAATTATAGTGAATGTAGCTTGATATTTTAGCAATTCAGAAGTATGCTGAGATACTTGAATTGCAGGAGATGTAATTTTGAAATGTTTATTGGTGGGAAAATTTTCAAAACATACCAAGAATTGTAGTAAACTTATTCTATTCTGTCATAGGAAATGCTATCCATAAAAATGTATTAATGTTGCTAAATTTTACTGCATAAAATGTTAAAAGTTCCACGTTATATCACTAGGTTTTTAAATCCTTTTTTTCAAGGGAAGGAGACAGGGAAGACCATCCCAAGAAGAGCAGTACATTTGATCTAAAACACTAATAAACACTTCTGGAATATTCCACTCTGACACCTTTTGTACCAGTTTCTATTGTGGTGACCACAGGTGCAGTTGGTAGAGGGCCATATGAGCGACGTATCAATGCCTCTTAGAATGATGGTTGGCAGTTTTTCAGAAAATGTTCTTCAAAAGTAGCATCAATACTCTTGATCCACCAGGGAAGGAGAAAGCCCAAATACCCTTCCACTGGGAAGAGTAGATCATAGTTTGTGTGATGTGGTTTTTGAGTAGCCCCAAGGAGATCTCCATTTTTCGAAGTCTTCTTGAAAATTTGCGCATAGGCTGATTGTTTAAATTTCTGCTAAGGAGAGATGCACTGAGTTTATAAGTAAATGGCCCCTGAAGAAGAAAGATGTGTAGAGTCAGTTTTATCTTCCTAGTACCTACACTTCATCCTAAGTCCACACATACTGGAGCACTGGGGACCTGAGGAGAATGGAGATCTGAGAGAGATGGGAGGGAGGTGGCTAAAATTAACTGAGGGCTCCACCCAAGAATGGTAGATACCAGAGCCTCATCTCACTTTGAACATCCCTCCTGTGGTGGAGGTGAAAATTTACATCATTGTGTAATATTTGGGTAGGGAGAGATGATCGCCATTTCACTTGAGCTAGGGAATGATGACGTGGGGCAGGAAACCAGCTTACCAAAATATCAGGCATCATCTCTGGTGGTAGCCATTGTTCATGATCCGTGTGTGATAGAATAAAAGTAGAATTACTAAGGAGAAAATGGATATCCCAATAACTAAATGCTACTACTGCTTTTTCCTTCATTTAGCTCATTAAGGGAATGCAGAGATGGTACCATGAAAAACATGTTGAATATCTGCTAATCCTTCATTGCAATGAGCCATTAAAAATTTGATAGGTACTTGATAGGTATTCCAAGGGGAATATGAAAGTAAAAAATCTGCAGTTTTTGGGAGTCTTCCAATCTTTTGCTTGGGAGATTCATGTTTATGTTGAAAATGGGGTCAAGATTACCAAAAAATTTTAAATTTTATCAGGAATGCCTAAAGAATCTAAAATGGAATTCATCTTCCAGACCAACTATTAAATAGAAGTATAAAATGTGGGCTTTCTATTGCTGTGCAGACTCTTTTCCCCCCTCTACCCCAGCAACCCTGAAGGGGAAAATAAAGAACTTTTTGAAATGATGTGCTAGATAAAGGAAGAGTATTGAAAGCCTCAAAAGGGAAATATTTCTAAAGGACAGGATCTAGAACAATGTGGAAGTCCTCTTGGACATGCTCTAGAACTATGCCGATATTATCATCACCTCATGCAGATAAAAATGAATATTTGATTCTCAAGTATACTAACTAGACTGTGAGTAGAGTGAATTATATTGTGTCAAAATCACACAGCCTAATTATACTCATTTTTTGTACAGCTCAGAATCCAAATATTTCAACATTTATCAACTTTAAAAAATGATTTTATTTGTTTGCATGGGGGAGGATGGGCAGGTGGGAAGAACGGAGTGAGAGGGAGAGACAGACCTCCACTGAGCAGAGAGCCCAACGGGAAGCCCAACCCCAGGGCCCCGAGATGATGACCTGAGCCAAAGGCAGACTCTAAACTAACTCAACCACCCAGATGCCTCTTTAACAACTTTTATGTATGGATTTTATTAAATTTTTTGCTCCAAATGTAAGAAAATAAGTTGTACATGCAGCTTGGCATAGTGAAAAACACACTGACCTATTGTGAACAGTTTTTGAGCTTCCTAGTTAGAGAACTGTTCTGTAAGACACACATTCTCCTGTCTCTGTCCTGAAGGGACTCAGTGTTTATGACTGGGGTGTCTTGAATGGGGAGGGGTCACATTATGAAAGTCATCATAGTTAATTGAATGCCACCCGTCTTTGCTTTAACAGATATTAGCCAAGTGGTGCATTACATGTTCCAGTCTGAATAGTAAACAGAGGTGTGTTGTATGACTCTTTATGGCCTGATATGTCATAACTTAATTCATCCCCAGAGGATTCTCCAGAAATTTGGAAATAGCAATCAAGGAGAAATGAATAGTAAATAACAACTTTTTGATTCTTAACTGAAATCACATTATTTACATATAAGCCACTGCTAATCCTAAACTTGTCTGGCTACCTTGTATTTCGATTTATAAATAAGGAGGGAAGTAGAAGGGAGAGGCCGAGGAGAAGGAAACGATAGGGCTTTAGAATCAGTGCACATTATACAGTCACTCCTTGCTTTACAGATGAAGGAACTGATGTCCAGACAGTTGAAATGTCTTACCACACTCCACACATACTTGTGACTCTAACACTAGAAATCAGGTCCTCAAAATCCCAGCTAAGGGACACATAATCCATAACAAATGCAAGAATGGAGACAGATAATTGCTATGTCTCTGGAAAATTTTTGTAGGTTATGCCTATTAACCTATCTTGATGAATCTGTAGACCAGGGAGAGTTGCTGAGCCATGTAAATATTTGTCACATAGTGATATGTAGAAATAATTTTACAGGTCCATAATTTGATTTTTAGGTAAGAAATTAATATACAATAAGAAAGGAAGTCATGAAGCATTTTGCAAGCTTGATCTTTGGTGAATGTACTGTCTTGTTAAGAGTAAAGAATTATTTTCTACTTTTATGGTTGAGGTTTGAGGAATGCACAAACTATATATGCAATATAGGAACTTGAGTTCTGGAGAATTTCTGGGAAACCTATCCAGATCAGCAGCCGTTGGTGTGTTTGATTGTTCAGCATCACGCAATCTCTAAAGCTCAGTCACACGTCTAAGAAAACAAACATTTACTTGGAATTTCCAATGTGATTAAAGCTATTTGCTGCAATTAAAGCAAAAAGTAAAATAAAGTAAAAATACTCTATGAGTGACCAGAAACCCTGGAAATTGTAGATCATACAACATCAATACTACCTTCATCCATTTTCTTCTGGTTCGTCTACTAGTCTGGTTGCCCAAACTAACCTAATTGTTATTTATTCATTTCTTCAACAAACAAATGTATCGCTTGTCTAATATATGCTTTGTACTAGGCTCTGGGGATATGTAGTGAACCAGATAAAGTTCCAGTTATCATGGATCTCAGTGGCTAGTGTAAGTGATAATAAAGAAGTAGAAATAAACCATTTCAAATAGTGATCTGTTCTTTGGTAAAAAATCAGAGTAAAAGTCTGGAGGCTAACTGGGAGGGAGGGAAGGAGGGAGGGAGAGTAAAAAGAGTGAGTGGTCAGGGAAGGTCTCTTTGAAAAGAAGCCTTTTGAGCAGAGAGCTGAATAAGTGAGTAAACAAGCCATGCAACAATATAACATTCCACAGAGAATAGCGTGGGCAGAAGTCCTGCATGGCGATGAGCCTGTCCTCTTACGGGAGCAAGGGGAGGGAGTGGAACGAACAAGCAAAATGGGGACGAATGAGGTTGAGAGGTAGTCAGGGGCCAGATCAGGAGAGAACTGAGTTCCTGGGGCATTTGCAGTCCCCAGCTTCTCGGAACTTTCTCCTGAATGCCTGTGACTTATACATGTATAGATATGAAATAGTTACCTGTTCACTATTTAGGCAGTTTCTGAGTAAGCACGTTGAATACTTGATTTTACAATTCCAAGGACAAAGGATCTCTGTTGGGAAGAAGGTGCATAACAGGTGTTAGGGACAGAATCGTGTGCCACCAGGATGTGGACGTTGATGTCTAACGTCAGCACCTCAGAGTGCGGCTATAGTTGGGAATCACTCTTGAAAGAGGCAAATGACATCATTAGGCTGGGACCTCACCTGATATCACTGATTTCTTAATAAAAGATTAGGACACAAA
>PITA01031037.1:0-15764 GCA_004023965.1 Spilogale gracilis
TTTTTTTTTTTTAAAGATTTTATTTATTTGACAGAGAGAAACACAGCCAGAGAGGGAACACAAGCAGGGGGAGTGAGAGAGGGAGAAGCAGGCTTCCCGCCGAGCAGGAAGCCCGATGTGGGGCTCGATCCCGGGTCTCCGGGATCATGACCTGAGCCGAAGGCAGTGGCTTAACCACTGAGCCACCCAGGCGCCGCCTTATCTCTATTCTATAGATGAGCAAATAGAGGCACAGAGAGGTTAAGGAATTTACTTGACATTGACAATGGCTGATTTCAGAGGTAGGAGCTATTAAATGCCAGGCTACCCTGACAGAAACTGTAAGCCAGGTATTTGTTTATTAAGAAAATATAGACAGGTTAAGTAAACTATTACTGATTCAGTAATGCTTTTCAATGAATTGGTATTTTGCCCCATATAACTAGAACGAATAGTACATATAAGACATGATATTTCACATTGCCCAAGGCCTGCTTCTGACCAGTGATTCCAAGCCCCACCTATAACCTCCCTCCTCCAGTGGATTCTGAGTCAAAAGGTGAAAGCCACTGGTTTTAAATGGGGATTAGAGACTTGCACTTGGAAACCAGAAGCTGTGGTTCTAAGGTCCATTTTAGGTATTCATTTCACATTTCTGAATTTTGGTTTATTCCTATACCAATAAGGGGTAACTAATTCACTACCATGAGAAACAAAATAACCTGGGCAAATTTTGAAATAACCAAAGTGTCCGAGAGACATTAAATTCTTGTTATTGTTTCAGGTTTGCTTTATCAATGGATACACTTAAAAATCTTTCTCTTATTTTTCTAAATTTGCACTGTTCAGTCTGAATGTACTTATATGTCATCTTTGAGTAAAGTTTCAGAGTACTAGAATGTTTTCATATAGGAGACATGGTAAAATTATCTCTGGAAAGTCAGGGGAAAAAATAGGCCTAAAAGATCCATATTTAAATACTCCTCCTAACAAGAAAAATAAGAACAAAAGTAGTAACTCTGTCATTCAGCAAAAGAGAACTAAAATCTTAACCTAAATCATTTGAAATGTGCTCCATTAATCAGGAATAACATCTGTATTTCAAAGGAATTACCAATGTTATGATCATTAGGAATCATTTTGTGGGTACAGGCTCTGACAGGTAGGTGTTAGGTCATGGCCTTTGAGTCTGTGTCTTGACTTAAGGAAACCATACAGAGGCAGGCTTGCAGAACAAGCTGCCCAAAGAAGTCAGTGGTGGAGGTAAATAACATGAATTTATATTCCACAAGCAGTTAGGTTTTTCCCCCCCTGGGAACAAATAAATATAAAATGGTAGGCAGGCCCAAGGAGGTGCTTGGGATTTAAGTGAGACAAACAGGTTCGTATTAGTAATGCTTGTCTATCTCTTTATAGGAATACTGACAAGAAACATAACTTATTTTTACTAAAGCATTTTGACGATGAAATGTGCTATATCACTACCAAGTACTACACAAGTATTAAATGCCCTATGAGTTATCAAGTTTACTACTATTTACTTGATTCTATTGAATTTAATATTTTCTCCTAAATAGAGGGATTATGTGAATTACTTTGTTGGAAGATGGTTCTTTGGAAATAAGAATTTTTTTCAGTGTTTGAAATGGGATTTTAACAGTTGGTATACAGGCACAAATTTTATTTTCTTAAAAATTTGCATCTTGTTAAAATGAATTTCTATGATCACAAGGTTAAGTTTCTCTTTCTAAAAGCAAAGAAATCATGCAGATAAAGAAGCTCTGGTGATAATATAACTTATGATAGAAAATATGTAAAACTCTACTAATAAAGCAAACAGTGTACTGTCGATCCAGTAATTCCACCAAAGGACTTCTCTCTTTTGAAATAGCATTCCTAAAGATTTTGTAAAAATAGAAGCTAAATTAAAAAAAAAAAATAGGACATTAGACCTTTAACTATACTACTCATAAACATATAGTAGTTATAGATTTAGAATGATCATACTTATTATTACTTAAAATACATTAAGGACATCATCAAACCTTTTAACAAAATAAAACTATAAAATAATCAGTGGTTCACATAATCAGTTCAGAGGCATATCAGAATATACTTAAAAGAAGCTGACCATTTTATCTTTCAATATGATTTTCCGGGAAATTTATGTCTCAATCAATGCATTCAAAATTAATGGTCCTTGCTTGACCAACTGGTCATTTCCACTATCATAATGGCCAGCAAGATAACTGCTTCATTGATTCAGGGATGGATACCAACTGGAAGGCAGCTCCCAGGCTGGTCATGCTGGTACACATCTGGGAAAAGACTGTACCGATTACTTCTCTTTGGGCATAGTAGAATTTGCATTTTATTTCATGATATCATCATCTATGATTAAAGAGAAGCTGAATGACAGAAAAAAAAATAATATTATTAAATATGAGTGGAGTTATGCAAACAATGGGAAAACATATTTTAAAGTATTTAATCAATTAAGTCAAGGTTAAGGAAAAAAAGGTGAAATTTCGCACTCTATAAATAATAATACAGCACTAACATATGCTGTCTTTTTCTCAAACTCAAGGCTACAGAATTGTATTAAGGAACAGTAAAAAAATACTAACTTTTATAATACAGAAAAATTTTTTATAATACGGAAAAAATACTATTAACTGTTTCATTCTGATTTAGTCAAATTAACATTTTTTGGGGGAATTTTTTATTATTATGTTCAATTAGACAACATATAATGCCAAATTAACATTTTAAGATGGCCTGCTTTATTTCTTGTTCCTGAAAATTGGTAATTGTCTCATTGTCTTCTCATAAAATATCAAAAATTTGAACATTTTTTATCAGTAGGCTTTATCTTAACCAATGCTAAAATTAAAACCAGGAAAATAAATGGACCAAGCGGTATTAATCTGCCTAAATTTTGCCTAAAAGAGAATAAAACTATGAAAAAAATTTCCCTTTCATTTTGATATTTAAATCACTATTGGTATTACATTGTAATGCGATAAAGCTTCATTAAGGCAGCCTTTGTAATGTAAAAATAAAACACCCTGGAGGGGAAATTCTTTATTGAGTTACAATTATCCTCCAAGGATATAGCAAATGAGATATCATTAAAATATATAAGTTTAATTATGCAATATGTTCCAATACATAATCAAACTACATATATAGGCACACAGGTATTTCATTCACTCCTGGAAACTTCTGAATTTTTCTCCTAAGGAGAAAATCAACATTAACCAAATTATAGAAAAATTCCAATCATACTTTTATGCATATAAAATAGTATTTCCTAAACTAGAGAATGCATCTGACTACTCATTTTCAAGTTCATTTGATCACACATTCCCAAGGCTCCACACTGATCCTATCAGTCCCTTATCCTGCTTTTGATTTTCCCAAAATGGAACCTACTAATTTAAGTTCCTGTCCCTCCATATTTGCCCCATAATTAATTTGAATCTGAGACCTGATGGTAGTCAGTGGCTACTGCTGCTCTTCTGTCCACCCCTACAATCTTTTTCCTTCTATTCTTCATATCAAAATTTCCCAAGTCTGCAGTTTTGTAAAAACAGTATCTGCTGTAAAGGAGACACACCTCAGTTCCCCAGGGCTGTAGCCACAAGGAAGGAAATCACCAGGATGGATCACCAAACCGGCATTTAACTTCCATTAACCAATGAAAACAAAATAGCAGTGAATTCTGTTAATCCAAACTCAAGTTTTAAAAGCCAGTGTGGTAATTCACCACTCTTCCCTCTTTTCCTTCTGTGTTACCTACAGAAATAAACCCAGCTCTTCTACTAGGTGAATGATGACATTAGAGGAAGGCTGCACAGTCTGAAAGGAGACCCTCCCTGAGGAAAGTAGAGGGCAAATAAAAGGAATCTTTATAGGGATTTGAATTCAGAAATGACCCAAATATTTACAAGAAAAAAGAAAGTTAAAGCTCCCAAGTATCCAGAAGGGTAGGTGTTAGGAAGAAGTTTATATGAGTTACAGAGAAGAAAATGTGTGATTTTCAGTATACACTCCCATGCCTACTTCTACCCAGTGCACTCTGTTTGCTAAGACATCATACTCATATCCAGGTAGAAAAAAAGCTTGTTTGGTTTTTTTCTTTTTTAATCCACTGAGATTGGAACTTCATTCTACCTATTCCAAAACTGACACAATAAATGTTAAGCAAATGAATGGGAACAAGGGACACAAAGAAACACATCATAGAGTTCTCCAGGGTCTCATAGTAAAGTTTGAGAAAAATTATACATACTAAAATTTGGATATATATTAAGTTTTAGAAAATTGGAAATAAACTTGAAAATAATTTTGTAAATCAAAGTAGTATATACACAGTTAAAAGTCAAATAGTACTAAAATCCTACAATGAAACAGCAGTTCTCTGCCCAAGTATCTCAAGTCCTACTCCTCAGATGCAACCCTTTGTAAACTCTTAGCAGACTATTCTGGTATTTAATTTCATTTTTCCAAATGTGTTAATGTTCTGGTTTATGGATTCACAGTTCCACTGTTCTACTGACTTCTTCATTTGGAAGATGAGGATTTAAGTCTCATACATCTCTTCCTGTATCACCAGCTTTTCAATAAACATCACAATTTTGTTTTTTATTTTATTTCCTCATGATAAGTGTATTCTGTAATCTCCATCCCTTATTTCTTTTTTTTTTAAAGATTTTTATTTATTTATTTGACAGAGAAAGAGAGATCACAAATAGGCAGAAAGGCAGGCAGAGAGAGAGGAGGAAGCAGGCTCCCTGCTGAGCAGAGAGCTCAATGGCCTGGATCCCAGGACCCTGAGATCATGACCTGAGCTGAAGGCAGAGGCTTAACCCACTGAGCCACCCAGGCGCCCCCTATGCCTTATTTCACCTATCCCCCTCACCCACCTCCTTCCTGGCAACCATCAGTTTATTCTCTATTGTTAAGAGTCTGTTGTTTTTCGTTTGTTTCTCTCTCGTTGTTCCTTTGCTCATTTGTTTTGTTTCTTAAATTCCACATATGGGTGAGATCATATAGTAATTTTGTTTCTCTGACTTATTTCACTTAGCATTGTACTCTCTACCTCTATCCATATTGTTGCAAAAGGCAAGAGTTCATTCTTTTTATGGCTGACTAATGTTCCATTATACATATATTTATGTATGTATTATGTATGTATACCACATCTCCTTTATTTATTCATCTACTGATGGACACTTAAGCTGCTTCCATAGTTTGGTTACTATAGAAAATGCTGCTACAAACATCAGGGTACCTGTATCCCAAAATAGCCCTAGTATTTTGTTTTCTTTGAATAAATACCTAGTAATGTGATTGGCCTAGGGTAGTTCTATTTTCATCATTTTGAGGAACCTCCATGCTGTGATCCAAGGAGGCTGCACCAGTCTGCATTCCCACCAACAGTGCAAGACGGTTTCTTTCTCCCCATATCCTCTCCAACATTTGTTCTTATGTTTTTGCCTTTAGCCATTCTGATGGTTGGAAGCGGTATGTCATTATGGTTTTGATTCGCATTTCCCTGATCATGAGTGATGTTGAGCATTTTTTCATGTGTCTGTTGGCCATCTGGATGTCTTCTTTGGAGAAAGTCTATTTATGTCTTCTGCCCATTTGTAATCAGATTATTTGCTTTTGGGGTATTGCGTTGTATCAGTTCTTTATTTTCAACATTAATCCTTTATGGGATATGTCATTTGCAAATATCTTCTTCCATTCAGTAGGTTGACTTTTAGTTTTGCTGATTATTTCCTTTGTTGTGCAGAAACTTTTTATAGTCAACAAATGAGCAAGAGGTGGAAAAAAGAGAGGAAGACAAACCAAGAAACAGACCTTTAACTGTAAAGAATGAACTGATGGTTACCAGAAGGGAGGTAAGTGGGGGAATAAGTGAAATAGCAGATGAGGATTAAAGAGTACATTTATCATAATGAAAAATTTTAATTTAAAAAAACATCATAATAGTGTCTGACTGCAAGTAATATATACCAATACTTTTCAAATTAAGTAGACTGAAGGTAAATTAGTTTTGAGAATTTGGCATCATCAAAAGTTCTTTAAAAGACAAAAAAATTGCCACTGATTATTTCTTTGTAATCAAATTCCTTGTTGCCAAAAAGATTATTTTTAAAAATGTAGGTTCCAGAGCACACATTTTCTGATCCAGATTTAATAGCTTCCGATAAGGCCCTGAAATGTATATGCTGATGCAGATGGGGTGAGGATCAATTTTGAAATAAAGCCTGGGAGTTTTGATCACTGCAACAGGCATGGCATTCCAGGGTCTTTCAAAAGACTGACCATCATCTTAAATCTGATGGATAACAAACTACCCTACTGGTAAGGTCCCCAAACCAAAAGGATCCCCTCAGAGCCATTTAGGATCAAAGTCTGTTATTTCTATGGATCTCTCTCTCCTTGACTTTTCTTCCTTGGGGCTTCACTTTCTTGGTGGTCACATCTAGACTGACCTCTAACACAGGGTGTACAGGAAAACCATTCCACTTGCACTAATCTAGGATTCTACACCTTGTCTCTAAAAATAGTGTCTGGATGACAAGAAAAAGCTCAGAGGCTACTATGAGGGCATAGATGGGCTTTTGATGTCTGAGGGAAAGCAGACAGCTGGATAGTCACAGTCCACTCTCCGCACTCCCCTGCCCTTCCAATAACGATGCACTGAAATCTCTTGATGTCAGTGGCTGCAACTGAAACAGAGCAAGATGACAAGAGAAGGCCTCATGTGCACTTGAGTTCTCTCTGACCCTTCCTCAGCCCAGAGCACAATGTCTTCAAGGATGAGTAGAACCTTTATAGCCATCTCCCAGCTCCTGGCAAGAGCAGAGGCTTCACATGGATCACAAGAAACATGAGATGTCAGGAAGTACACCACTTGCAGAATTACAAAAAAGCAACTCTTTGTCTCGTACACCTTTTTTTCATTTTCCATTCAATATTTTTGTTCCCGTAAGGCAGGAAATTACTCTATTAGTTGAATGACAATAAGGTAAACTTGGATATTTGTGTAACCATCTCAAATGTTAAAAACAGATCAGTATAAATCCAAATACATCTTATGACAGTTGGTAAATACAGAGGAATGGACTATTGACAAAAGACTTGTTAATTAGAAGCCAATGTACATATGTCTACTCTGAAGGCAACACTTTTTTTCCTGGGAAATAGTGTGTAAATTAATGATTTTTATTTGATAAAAATGTGTTTAAATTTCTATCTAAAACTGAAACTATGTTAGGGTGAAGAAAATTGTTTCTTTAACTAAATGCTAAAAACAGAACAAAAAAAGAAAATTCTTATACATGAAAGTGGTAAATGTCCTCAGTGTAGCATCTACACCATCAACACACTGTACGAACTGCGCTAATTTTCACAAAGGCCTACAGTGTTAATTCTCAGCTTTGCTAATTTATGAAGACATCATACACTTGTGCTCAAGAACAATGTCTCTAAAATGTAACAAGGTCATCTCTCTTCCTACCATCTTAAATTCCTTCCTGGTTCTCTTGACTATTTCTGTTACTGGAACCCTTTAACAAGGAGTAACTGGCTTTTGGGTACTTTGCCAAAATCCTGATGCAAGGTTTTGATGCACTATCAAAGCATGTATGCAAAGAGGGCCTTCAGCAAAATAAACAAGCAATAAACCAAGAGTAGGAACAAAATTGTCAGCACAATCTCTTAATATGTTAATCTTGATCATGATGAACTGATTGTTGACCAACTGTACCTAATGATAATGAAGTCAGGTGGTATATCCTTACTCCTGCCCTCTCCTTCATTTTCCTTGTCAATGCCCTGCCTTCAAAACATAGATCTGCTCATAATGTGGACTTGTTAAATCCATTATATTCTATGGTCAATGATTACATGTAGAACCACCATCAAGTGCTTCAAAGTATGAGCCTTGGCTCACAAGAAGGATTTCATAGGAATATGTACCTAGATCACACCCTGACCAATCAGTCACTACTTCCAGAAATATAAATGATGGTACAAACTCACTATGCATCACAGCTACCAAATGTGTACACAACGGGCAACATCAACAACATCCTACAGGAACTCTGGTGCTCCTTCCAGCAAAGGCCAATGATTTTGATTCTATGGCGCCAGTGAAATAGTTAAAGCTCCAGTAATTTATATCTCTGTCATGGTACAAAATATAAATCAGACAAAAGAGCTGGCCGACTTTTTACTATAGCATAATAATGGCTCTCATTTCTTGGGCATTCGCTACAGGATGTTTGCTTCTACTTTGTTCACTGCTATATCCCTGCAAACAGAACAATGCCTGACAGACTATAGGTGCTCAAAAGTACTTGTTGGATGAATGAATGAATGAATGAATGAGTGCTTTATTGCCTCACAACAATCCTATGAGTTAGGAGCTCGGTGTGTTTTGTGTTTTTTTTTATTATTATTATTATGTAAATAAGAAAACTGACAAAATGAGGTTAAGTGAAATATTCCAGGTTCTTCGGCTATTCAGAGAAAACCTAGGATTTGAAATCCTGTTTTAGGGGCGCCTGGGTGGCTCAGTTGGTTAAGCGACTGCCTTCGGCTCAGGTCATGATCCCGGAGATCCCAGATCGAGTCCCACATCTGGCTCCCTGCTCGGCAGGAAGCCTGCTTCTCCCTCTCTCAGTCCCCCTGCTTGTGTTCCCTCTCTGGCTGTGTTTCTCTCTGTCAAATAAAAAAAATCTTTAAAAAAAAAAAAAAAAGAAACCCTGTTTTATAGAACCAAGAGATACCAAAGCCTCCCCATTAAACCTGGGGCACACACCATACTTCAGTGATAGGTCAGCAGAAGGAACTCATTTCTCCTTTCCCCATGGTAACAAGCTCTTCTTCCTGCTGCTCCAAATTACCCTGATGCTTTAATTTGTGCTTCCATTTAGATTCTGTCCATTCTTTCTTCGTTTTATTGAAAAGAAGGAGTGCTACCATTTACTAAGCACCTATCCTGTTCTAATCACCACATGGGCACTTTCAGAGATGTTAACCTTATTCCTTCTACAATCTCCTTGGTAGACATTATATCCCGCATTTCATGAGTGAAGAAAATGATAGTAAAATATTTCCTCATTAATTCCCAAACTTATCCAATAATACGAATAATGTGGGGCAGGAGGGAGGGGGCTTAAAATAGTAACAGTTCCTACTTCAAATCTTTAGACTCTTGTTCAGATGAGGAGACTAGCTTTGCCTCACTCCCAAGACTTCAGGGTACGGGTCACTGCTCAGGTATCTTTCTTACCCTCATTGCAAATACTAGACCCTAACAGTGTCTCATCTGTCTAACATGTAATGGTTTATAAGGTACATGCCCATGATTCCCCAAAATAATCATAATAAGTAAGGATAACAGGTATCAGTATCCTTTTCTTATAGGTGAGAAAAATAAGCACATCAAGTTCTATAGCTCTTGGATAAAGAATTAGAGAGAGAGTGAAAAGTAAGGTAATGGAGAGAGAGAAAGAGAACACATTTTATAATTCAAAAATTTTTACCCAATTCTTCTCCTCAGGTATACCCTCCTTCAGACACTCTCAGTGGGAAATCATTCTATATATTCTGCAAATCTCAGCATGAAGTAAGAGGTTTGTCAAGAGAATCACACAGGCTATTTGGAATAGACCTCTCAAAAACTGTATTTTTCTTGGCAATAATCAATAAAATCTTCACCAGGTTCTTATTCTGACTATTATAGAACTGCTATTCTGTAAGATAAATTCTCAAAATAGGGAATCATGGAAGAATCTGTAGGCTGTGATATGTATTTAAAGAGAAAACTCCATAATATTGAGTTTCTTTAGGATATTTCCACTTAAATAAGTTTTCCCAGAAAAACTTTGCCCCTTCTCATCTAAAGCACTCTCACCGGAATAGCCAGGAAGGAGTTTAGAGAGCTGAATGATATTAATCTAAATGTAATTTTACTATCTTTAGCTCACTCAACTAGATACATTTGCATAGCACAAGAGATTTTAAAAATCCAACTTTCTTTTAAATTTAATTATAACTTTTCCCCCAAATAAATAGAATTGAGTCCCTTATACCAGCACCAGCAGGGATTGTATATAATCCCAGTGAGAGCATGCCCACTCCAAAAAGTGAACTTCCCCTCCTTACTTGGCAAGAAATCCATCAGAGGGAAAACAACCCCAGAATTTGGAGAAGGGCTTCTTCGTATGAATTGAGATGTTAGGCCCTAAAATACAAGAACCACATACACTTTGAGTGAAGGGTAAGTCAAACTGTACATAGGAGCACAGTAAAGTAGAACTTGGATGAAAGAAGACCCATTTACCTGAGTTGTGTAATTAGAGTAACAGCACCAGACCCTCCCAGCCTTGAAAGGTGGCCTGCAAATAAGTTAAGGTAAGACCCCACTCTTCATCGGTAGCTAATTAGCCACTTGACTTAATGGGGCAAGTCCAGATATCTCTGCTGGAAAATATGATGTTGCAAAAATGAGATATTAGCTGATTTGAAAATTTATGTAATATCAAGGCCAAATGTCATTGGGGAAGCCAAAGTAAAGCCAGGAGCAAGGCCACAGCCTACAGGCTTGCTGACCAATGAGCAGATGCACTACCAAATGTATCCTAGTGCGTGAAAAAAATATAGATCACAAAAGAAGGGCACACTTCGAAATACCACACAATTTCACACTTCATGTCCTCAGTTTTCATACTCATTTATTAATTTCCCATCACAACATAAAGCCACATCAAGCTTTAGTTACTTCAGGAAACATGGCACCTTCCAGAAAGCCTGATAAAAGTGTTAATAATTAAAGACTGACTTTGAATGAAGGGCATCTAAAAACTCTTTGGCACAATTTATTTGGGCTATTCAGTAATACAGAAGTTAAACGTGCATATCCCCGAAAAAATGGAAGCTATGGATGTTCTGATCTTCATTAGTTTAGATAACAGGACAAAGAGAATCCCAAAACACTGACGTGGATGGAACTGGAGCTGTCAGGTCTGATGAGTCTAGACTGCGGACACAATAAACTTCCTACATTATCAATAATTTCTCTTACACACAACTGTAGAAAGTAGACAACCTCACCGTCACAACAAACAGCTGTTATCGCAACTAACTGCAAAACATCACCTTAACATGATGCTTTGACTCTTGAGTTTGTCTCTTCCCACTCAGCTGTCTTCTCTTACAGAGGGATTCCCAAGGCTTCAACTACAGCCCGGCAGTGTTTTCTATCCTCTCCATCCTATGTGCCACTGGACTGCAACATCCTAACCACATCTGAAATGCTGTTTGTTGTAAGGCATTCTGCAAGTCATCTTAGTTACGAACACCTATGACAGAAGCTCCTTTTATCCCTGCTGCTCAGGGACTGGTCCACGCATTGCAGGTTTAGCATCACCTCCGGGCTTATCAGAAATAGTCTCAGGCCCCAACCAAGGTTGACTCAATTTGGATCTGCCCTTTATCAAGACCTCCAGGTAGCCCCGAAATGTTTTAGAGGAACTGCCAGGCATTTTTGGGAAACACAGTCGAGGAAGGTGTGACTACAACCTAACCCGATTCCAATTTTCTTTGAATTTCTCTAATTTCAATTTTTCTTTCTCAATTTCTTTCTTTAGAGAAATGGCTGCCAAGGCCTGCTTTAAAGATTACTGCCATTTACCTTGAGTGGAACCAGGAAAATGGCATGTGCTGTAGAAACAGAAACAATCTTTAAAGTCGGCTCTCTTGATTCAAGTCCAAGCTCTACTACCCAGAGGCCTTGGAATCATGAGTAAGTTACTTAACTACAAGGTTGAGTCTATTGTCCCTTTCCCCTGAGCTGAAGAGACCATTTAGTTTTTTTGTTTATCTGTTTGCGTTTAAGATCATTATAGAGTCACCTGAAGTTGGAAGAAATAATACAGAGAGATCCCATATACCCTTCACCCAATTTCTCCCCATGGTAACATCCTGTACAATTACAGTATATAGCACAATGAGGAAATCTGTTCTCCATCTCCTGTAAGTTTGTCGTTTCAAGAATGTTTTATAAACAGAATCATACAGTGGGTCATTTACTGAGATTGGCTTCTCACTCTGCACAATTCCCTCGAGACCCATCCAACTTGTACGTATCAATAATTCATTCCTTTTTACTGCTGAGTCTTATTTCATGGTATAGATGAGCCATAGTTTATTCACCTTTTCGAAGAACATTTGGATTGTTTCCAGTTTGGGGTTTCTATAAATTATGCTGCTATGAACAGGCATGTGAAGGTTTTTGTGTGAACATAAATTTCTGTGTCTCTGGGATAAACACTCAAAATGCAATTGCTGGGCAATATGGCCATTTTGTGAGAAACTGTCATACTCGTTTCCAAAGTGGCTGTGTCATTTTAGATTCCTACTAGCTTAGTAGAAGTGGATCAGTTCTCCATATCTTGGCTATCATTTCATGTTACCACTATTTTTACATTTTAGCCAGTGTGACAGGTATGTAGTAATATCTCATTGTGCTTTTAATTTGCATTTTCCTAGTGAGTAATGATGTTGGCCATCTTTTCATGTGCTTATTTGCCATCCATGTATTTTTTTCAATGAAATGTCTATTTGGGGTGCCTGGGTGGCTCAGTTGGTTAAGCGACTGCCTTTGGCTCAGGTCATGATCCCGGAGTTCCGGGTTCGAGCCCCATGTCGGGCTCCCTGCTCCGTGGGAAGCCTGCTTCTTCCTCTCTCACTCCCCCTGCTTGTGCTGCCTCTGTAGCTATGTTTCTGTCAAATAAATAAATAAAATCTTTTAAAAAAAAAAAAGAAAGAAATGTCTATTCATGTGTCTTGTCCATTTTCTAACTGGACTGCTTCAATTTTGTTTGTTTTGTTTTTTGTTTTTACTGTCCAATTTTGAAAGTTTATGATATATTCTAGATAGAAGGTCTATGTCAGATATGTGGTTTGCAAATATATCTTTCCAAACACACCTTGTCCTTACATCCTCTTCACAGGGTCTTTTCTGGGGCAAATGTTTTTAGTTTTCATGACTTCAATTATCAGTTTTTCCTCTTGTGAATTGTCCTTTTAATGTTAAGTCTAAGAACTAATTCACCTAGCCATAGGTCCTGATGATTTTCTCTTGTGTTTTTTTCCTAACAGCTCTGTAATTTCATCTTTTCCATTTAACTGTGATCAATTTTAAGTTTGTTTTTAAAAAAGCAGTGCGGTTTAGGTTGAAGTTCCTTTTTTTTCTCCCCATGCCTTCGAATTTCTGTTTGCTTAGACCAATCAGTCTTGAAGTGTGCCCTCAACTTAAGAGAAACTTTGCACAGAGGAGAAAAAGTCATTACACTATATATACATATCAAATGTAAGCAAACACAGCTGTAGAAATATTAAAATGTTTTATCATGTGCTAGATCACATATGGTGGTACGTGTGCTCATGGGTCAGTAAGTCCTAGGCCTGTACTGATTTCTTTAAAACCTCAGGGCCTGAGGATAGAACACTGTATAACAATACCACTGACCAAGCTGTAAGACTTATCATCTGGCATTGTGCTGACTTGCTTCTTAGAACCCTATGAACACATTTCCCCCCTTCTTCCTCCCTTACCAGCCCGTGATAGTGGAATATGAATGTTTCTAGATTCTGGAACTAGATCTTAACATCACTGTCCATATCCAATGGAAAATTTATGTCATGCTCCAAGTCTGGCTCATAAAGTTATTCAAAACAGCCTACATATTAATTGTTTGCTTTTTCTTCAATCTTGAGAAAGAAAAACAAAGCTAGAAGGATCACAATTCCACATCTCAAGATATTCCCAAAGCTGGAGGAATCAAGCAGTATGGTACTGGCACAAAGACACACAGATGAATGGAACAGGACAGAAATAAAACCATGATTATATGGTCAATGACTGTGTGATAAAGGAGGCAAGAATATACAATGGGAAAAAGACAATGTCTTTAATAAAGGTGTCATATTAAATCCTATCTAGACAGTCTGGACACATATTTGTACCTATATACATTTAAGCACATTTTCCAGATGCTTATTCTGTTTCATTGTTTTAACTACTCATTTTTGGTGGGGTCAGATTTTAACTAAATAATAAGTTCCTGCTGATATCTGACAAAGTTTTCCCTGACCTCCTTGTCAGTATTTTGCTGGCTACTATTATCTCCAGCTAATTTTTAAAGACAAATTAATGAATCTGTATATTCAAGTTCAAAATAATAGTCCTAGTGAGATTTTGATTATGACCAAATTTATAAATATTTTTAGAGAATACTCTATATTTTTACAAATGTTCATTTTTGTCCCTTGGTAAAATCAAGAAATGCCAGTTGAGAGAAATACTTAGGAATGCTCTCTGAATCTATCTGAAGCACTAAAATTTACACCTCCCTCTTTTAGCCTCACGTACATACAACAAAACTGCCATGATCTTTAAAAGACAGAAAATACAGACTGCACATATTCTGATGACCACTTAGTTTTGAATTCTTTTTAAATAATGAGGAAATAATGATGCTTGTGCTACAAAGTACAGAAACAACAGTCTCTGAGTTGTGTGTGTTTCTAACCATTTGAGAGTGATCAGGTGGAAATGGGAGAAAAACCAGAACTTGATTCTGGGTCCTAGAATATATAAATAAAGAGTGTGCTATTACTCCAAGTGCAGAGGACAACTGCCATAATCAATGTGAATCAAAAATATTTAATCTGTAAAAAGAGATAGTATTAACTCAGCAATTATGTTAAGTAGAATTTGTTAGCATGTGTTGCCTGAAAGAATTAGGCAATTTCACTCCAAATAACTGAATTTTAATGAAGCTTATTATGTGTGTTATTTCTTGTTTTGATGTAAGTTTGTTTACTATTCACAACAACAAAATTGTCTTAAAAAAAAAAAAACAACAGCTCAGTGATACACTTATTCCTACACTGAAAGGGACAGGTAAAATTAAGCAAGAACTATGTCTCCTCTAATTTTCTAAGAATTATACCAGCTTTATTATAAAGTGAAATAGCCACCTGTAACAGGGACCACTAGGCTTAAAATCTCCCTTTCCCCTTTCCTCTTTCCTCACAAGAACTCTGATTTTTACCTGGTTATGTTGCTGCTCAATTAGAGGATGACATGCCTCAAACTCAACTGTGGCTAGGTAAAACCAAAATATTATTTATGTGCCCTTCTTTTCCCCTTCTTCTATCCTGCTGGCTAAAGGGGGCATGTGATGGCTGGATGTTTAACAGCTGTTCTCGTACCATGAGGACAAGGGTTATACCTAAAGATGTAGGGGTGGTAGCCGGGAAGGAGTCTGGATCCCTGATGTGTATATGGAAAAGTCAGACCACCTTATCTCCAAAACATAAATCTCTTTCCTTTGTGAAAGAAATTAACTTCCTTTTTATTGAAAATATTTTCATTTGTTTTGTTATATGCAGCTGAAGCTACTCCCAAATTATATACCGCTGCTGCCCGGTAAGATTAAAATCCATGGGACCCAATGTATTAAACTACTTTTGTACAGAAATCTCGCTTTAAATTACCATTGTTACAGAAATATACCATATCTAAGCCAATGCATTTTAATTATAGAATTTTTAGTCAAAGGGTTTCCATTACAAAATAATCATTCTTTAGACTTTGTTTTGTGCATGTTTTTTCTATTAATATTAACTTCTGAATAGAAACAAGGAGTATATTTGTAAAACCCATACACAGCAAATATAATCTAATTTTC
>PITA01031038.1:0-15756 GCA_004023965.1 Spilogale gracilis
AGTGTGTGCGTTTGTGGGACCATAAGTATATTCCCTGTATATAAACTGGACAGTTCTTTCCATGTGCTGGATTCCCTGCGGAAGGACTTGAGGTTCGCAAGCTCGGAAACCCATGCTATTCGTGGCATTTTAGGAAGTAGAAAAGTCAAAAGAGCCGGGGAGGAAGGGAGATTTACAGGCAGGTCTGAGGATGACGAAAGCACATTTACCCGGAGTCTCAGGGAAGTCTCAAGCTTAATTAGTCTGTGAACATGAAGTACAAGGTTGGCCCCAGATTTAACGAACTTTGCTTATGTCAAATATACTGAAAGCATGGGATTAGCCAGATCTCTGCTGATTTAAAGCACCTGGGACCTCCCCCGTCCATATGTTTTCATTCAGGGGCCAATTTATCCCAGAAGAGCCTGAAAAAAGTTCCAAAATATATTGCCGCAACATTAAATTTAACCAATTGGCACGCCTTTAAGCAATATGTAGACGTTTCACATGATATGCATAAATCCTATATTAACAGTGTCAGCTGTGCGTAAATTACATTTAATTCTGGTGTGGCTGGAGACCAGGGCCTTACGCTGCCCTGCCTGCATCTCTGTGCAGGGACTCAGATGAATAAGAACTGCAAGCAAAGGACCTTATTTAAATTACAACAGCCTTATGTGAATGTCCATTAGGCTCCCAAACTGCCCAGATTTGGATCCTCAGAGAACTCTCCGTACTGGGTGGAGGATGGCTCCTAGCTGCACCCTGGTAACTCCTGCGTTCCTGCCTCTCAAACACCCAGACAGGAGCTGTGCCACATTGCGGGGGGGGGGGCGGGGGGGGGCTGGCATCCCACCAGCGGTCCACTGGCCTCGTGGTCGGTCTAAAGAAATGTGGCAACAATAGTGCCATTATGGCACTCATGTGCTTGCTGTCTTCACACTTCAAATGCTAGATCAGAATGAGCATGACGAATGGGGCCATCAAAGCAATCGGCTGAAAGTCCTGAGTTGAAAACACCCACAATCGCTCATTCCCCACCAGGACTTTTCCCAGGGGAATCAGCCCCGAAAGGCGGATGGGACACAGCCCAGGCATCTGCAGCACACTCCAGTCACGTTGTCCTCTGTAAGCTCTCCTCTCTCTCCAGGGGCTCACCCTGGGAGTCCTGGGGAGTCCTCAGCCAATGGGGGGAGGCTGGGGGCATCTGGGTTTCTCGCATATCCCAGTGAGCGTGGGGACAGGGGGACATCCCTGGGC
This sequence comes from Spilogale gracilis, assembly GCA_004023965.1. Classification (NCBI taxonomy): domain Eukaryota; kingdom Metazoa; phylum Chordata; class Mammalia; order Carnivora; family Mephitidae; genus Spilogale; species Spilogale gracilis. The sequence continues at coordinate 1,240 of PITA01031038.1, forward strand.
ATGGTGTCCCAGGAGGGCTGAGAGGAGACACACATTCCAGGGCTCATGGTGCAGGGATAAAGGGTGTGCGGGGCCTCTCACCCTACAATGGAAGGGTGTGGGTCAGGATCAAAAGAAGCTCACAGTGAAAAGAGGACACAATACGCACTTTGGTCTCAGGAGCCAGATTCCCACCCCGTGCAGATGCATGGGATCTGCTACTGAAGAAAGCAGAGGTAACCATGGTATTTGTAGGAACTTGAAACATTCGGTCTGAGAAAACCAAGTCTGCAGAGTGCGCTCAAAAGCACAGCGGTCCATTCATGCAGACGGGTTAGTGGGGTCCCTTGTGTATCTAAGCATGAGACGAGAATGCTAAAACCCAATGTTAACAAGAACCGACCAGGTCAGAATGAATCATGAGAAATCAGTCACTTACAGACAAGTGGGAACTTTCGCTGAAAGACACACATGATGTCATCACATTGCTGCCACTTCTCAAAAATGACGCGGGAGTCTTGATAACCCATCAAACCGTGAACCGACCGTAGGATTCTCTGAGCAGGCCGGGCTTGACTACAAACCTACTTCACTTAATGAAATTAAACAAATTTTACAGTAGCATGTGCTACAAGCAGCAGATGATGTCCATTTTTCCAGGTGATGCTTGACTTGCTCTTTTCCCATAGGGGAGCAGGCATTTTTAAAGATGGGAAGTGGGGAAAGCTGATGCTCCCATCTCCAGGCTTTTCCCATTCCCCTTTTAGGTCTTTGCCCCACTCCACTACAAGGTGTAAGGGGGAAGGGTCCCGAGATGCTGGCTTCAACCTCCTGTCTCCCGAGAGGAGAAACCAGCCCCTGCTATCCCAGACCTGACCTGGGACTCTGAGCCAGGCCCTGGTGTCCTCTTCGCGAGTGCACATAGCTGCGTTGAATGCCAACGCCGGTCACTGCCACTGTGATGCTCAGGTGGATGAAGACTGAACAAGACTCAGTGTAATTATTTCTGAACACAGACAAAATACGAACACTGTTCAAGCCATAAAACGACCAGACATCCCCTCATCCCGGTGAATGAAATAGACTGAAATGTCTTCACTAATTACAGCTTTTGTCTTGCTGTGGTCTTGCTCCACTTGTAGATAAGACGGATGAAGATTCCCCATCACAGAACTGTCCCTGCTTCCTGACCCAGCCCAGCGGGGACTCCCGCTTCCCCGGACCGTCCTCAAACCCCCTGGCGGAAGTCAGTTCTATGAGACCTTTCTAAGCGCGCCCACCGTGCCCAGGGTGCCCTGTGCCTGGCTGGCCTCGTCTTGGCAGTCTTGGCAGAAGGCGGGGGCACGCGCTCTCCCACGGGCACACGCCACCTCAGCCGTGGTCTCCGCTCTGGTCTCCAGGCAAACGATTCTCAAATCTCCATTTCTGGGGTTGAGATCTCCGCTTCTCTCTTGGACTGCATTCAGATGTCCAAACGCCTGTGACATGTTCCCAGAGCCCACTAGACAGCCAAACGCAATTTGTCCCGAACTAAACTCATCACCCTTTGTCCTTCTCGGCTTCCTGTGGTTCAAACGTCTAGTCTCTTCTGCTCCAAGTAGGAAGGAAAGACGACGGAAGAGGTAGAAGTCCCCAGGTACTGTATGAGGACTGCTTCAGCACTTCACCCAGTACAAAATTCCACGTGTTCTCAAAAAAAGAAAATCTTTCTGACACTTGTTAAAGACAAGAAGGCTTTCTTCAAGAAGGGGGAACTGTGGATCCCAGGGAAGCCTTTCGCGGTGAGAGAGAGAGGTTGACTCCACTCCCAACACAAGGCCGCATGGGGATCTGTAGGCTCAGAGGACGGGAGCTCCGGAGAGGGCACCTGCTGGACAGGCGAACAGGATTCCAGCGGAAAGCAGGCCGTGGTGGTCAGTTGTCAACGGCCGGGATTTTCACCAACTAAGGATTCCTGCTGAAACGGGACCCAGTGGCCCAAGGAAAGAGCCCACGTTCGGAGGCTCATTGAGAACAGGCTCAGAGGGACCTGAGTCAGGTTTAGTCAGCGAGAGTCTTCGCCGGTATCTGTGGCTTTGTTTATTCTTCATATCCCAGTTTCATCGCATGCAAAATGCTGTGGGGAGTAGGTCCAATCACCTTCCGCATTGTTAGCGACTCAATGATCTTTGTTTAATAGAAAATTTTAAACCAAATGGCAGAAATGATAACATAAATGTCATTTTTGGTAGAATTAAGGAAAAAATGAGATGTCTATAGTCATTTATTGATTTTATGTAAAATGTACTTCTCTTTCTGCTACTTTTCTTATTCTTATTTGTCTTTCTACTATTTCAATATCTTACAAATGCTTTTATGAATTGCCCTTGTCAAATGAGTTAATGCTTATCTATTCGTATGATTATCCTCCTTTCTCGACCGTAAGATGAGGAGCTCAGACACAAGTCTTCATTTAGACTTTACTCTTTGCCTGCTATCATATCAGACAATATTGGAGCTCGATACCCTCTTTATGGCGAGGCAAAGGAATGAAGAAACCCATGAATGGAGACACGGGCTGTCACTGAGAGAGCAAGAAAATAAGAAAACAAAGCTTATTGCTACCTCATTATTTTGAAGCACAGAAAGATTTTATTTCTTTTTTTTAAGATTTTATTTATTTATTGGACAGAGAGAAACACAGCCAGAGAGGGAACACAAGCAGGGGGAGTGAGAGAGGGAGAAGCAGGCTTCCCGCCGAGGAGGGAGCCCAATGCGGGGCTATGTCCTGGGACTCGGGGATCATGACCTGAGCCAAAGGCAAACGCTTAACAACTGAGCCATCCAGGGACCCCAAAGATTTTATTTCTTATGTACTTTTTAATTGTAGTTATGATGCATAGCACAACACTTGCCACCTTAACCCTCTCTCCATGTACATGTCTGTAATATGGCGTCGGCATGCAACCATCGACACCATGCACCTCAGAACTTCCTCCTCCTCCCAGACTGAAACTCTGTCCCTGTGAAACACTGGCTTCCCATCCCCTCACTCCTAAGCCCTTGGCAAGCACCGGCTACTTGGGTCACTTCCACCTTTTACTGATTGCGAATGACGTTGTCATGAGACATGCGTACCAGCCTGTTCACGTCCTTTCTTGGATCAGGTGCTGATTCTCTGCTCAGTTTTTGGAGGAATCTCCATGCTGTTCTCCACAGTGGCTGCACCTGTTTGCATTCCCACCATCCAGTAGTGCACAGGGTTCAATTTCTCTACCTCTTCGCCAGCTCTTTCATTTCCTGTCTTTGTTTTTGTTTTTTTCTGATAGTAGCTGTCCTAATGAGTATAAAGGGGTATCTCGCTGTTGTTTTGATTTACATCTCCCTAAAGATTAGTTGATCATTTAGATGAAAAGATACCGAGCGGTTTTTCCTTTGCTTACTGGCCATTTGTCACACTCTATCTTCTTGAAGAGGTATTTAAGGGAGCCCAGCCCATAAGCAGGGACCTGAACTTGTTGGCCATCCGGTTCAGTTGCTGGATTACCGCTCTGAGTGCCTGTAAGTAACTGGGCTTGGCGCTGTCGACCAGTTGTCTGCCTGGTGCCGGGAGGTTTGCGTCTCTTAGGTCAGATTGTCACTTACGTGAGGAGTGGTAGGTGATGATGTCCCCCTTGAGCAGATGCTGTGACACAGGCCAAGTGACTTCTGCGGGGCAGCAGACCTAGTGACCAGCCCAGGTGGAAATCAAGCTCTGACTGTGCCGTCTACCATCACCATAGTGTATCTGAATGAAGAAGCCGAGTTCACGTTATCAATAAGCTTCCCAGGCACTGACCATCTTGAAAAACCCCCAAACCACATGAATACCCTTTCCTGTTTAGACTCATCCTACGGAGGAGAGAATCCTGAAGCAGAAATGTGGATCCCAGGGAAGCCTTTGGTGTCAGGGCCATGCTAACCCTGGCCGGCACTCTTGACGCGTGGTTCTGGGGCTGCACACAGCCTAAAGAAAGTCCTTTACGTTTTAATACAGATGATCCTTCAGCTTGACTAATGCTTTTAAGTAAAATCCTGTTATGCATAAAGAAAACATAAATAAGTAAAAGGGCCTAGCTAAGCACTTTTTAAATTAGCCTTAGGGCAAGTTCATTAGCCATGCTGAAGCTGGTTTGCGAAATTTATGTGCTATACGTGTGCATGCGTCGCACCGTATAAAATAGATCATTTAATTAATAATAGTGGCATCTCCCCTCCTGCTGGGCTTAGGAATCTCTTGGAGTTTCTCCGATCAATCTAGTTTTCAGGAGCTTATGCATGGGGGCGACCTTCTGATGTGAAGTGTAGATTTGGGTTTGGAAAAGGTCACGGTTCATCTTGAAGCAGAAAATGACTGAAGCAGGATCATTAGCAGCTTTTCACTTTTTCTAAAAAAAACAAAAAAAAAGTAAGAATATTCTAGATAGCATTTGTGTTCCCATGGCACTTATATTGGACAGCATTGATACAGGACTTCTCAGGGCCTTTCATAGGCCCGATTACTTTGTGTGTCCATAAGAGAAGGTAAAACACCCAGCATTCCCGAAACTAACTTGACTTCTAAACTCTGCTTTGTGGAATGTTTATCAGTCTTCCTTGAGATGCTGATTTTCCATGGCAAACAGGTTCAGAAAGCTCTCCCAACAACATTTCGTCTTCGGCTCCGTCTAGTGTAGATTCAGCCCCCGTCATACTGCGCCTCCCGACAAATCCGCAGCAGTGATGTAAGGATGGAATCTGCTGGTCCGGACGGAGCTGGAAGCAGGGAGGCGGGTCCTGCGGGCAAGGCACGTTGTGACGCTCAGTCAATTAGTCTGATGACCTCTTAGACAATCAGTGTTCTTTAGACATTAAACCATCAATGTCCCTCCGAATACTTGTGCATCTTTCCAGGTATCTAAACAGCTAGGACAAAGTTATCCCATCCTACTCCCAAAAACACAACAATAGCCATCTGTCTATTCTATGAAATTATGTTAAGTGTATTAATTATCCTAAAACACAGGGAAAAAAGATGCAAAACACTGAATGACTTGCAAGCCTTATTATTAGAAACCCACATCGGGTATTCTCGAGCATGTTACTATGTCAGTTAAACTTCTATGTCAGTGGGGGTGCGTTTGCGAACTTCCTGGGTGGCCTCTGGCCTCTGAGTGCCTCGTGAAGGTGGCAGGAGCGAAGACCGAGGAGGAGGTGGAGCTGCACCTGGGAAGCTCGGGCCACAGTGGGGGCGGGAGGCTGCAGCAGGGCCGCACCTGCGCCCACTCGCTCGCATGGGCAGGGGACAAGGGTCCCCCCTGCAAGGCCACCCCTAAGGGGCCTGAGAATGTGCACCCACAGGCTTACACGTCGCAGGGCCTCAGCAAAATGACAAAAAGGAAAATTACGTAGTTGTCTCTTAGGGAAATTAAATATTTTGCACCACGATATCGATAAGAAGAGCGTGTGTGCTTCTCCTGCTGGGAGAGCTCTGAGCATTTGCACTGACATCAGCTGACAAAATAACACATCGACGCACCAAGTTCGATGGCGCGGGAAGACGTGGGCCCCGCTCCTGCTGAAACACACCAGCCTTGTGGCCGGAAAGTAAAACGACGTTGCCACGAAATGCTCTGGATGCCGCTGAACCTAAAACATTTGTTAAGTGCATCGTGGAATATTTGCCTCAAATTGCTGCCTCGTTCAATAATCCCTACGGAAGCTACGCTCCCGTCAATTACTTTGAGAACGATCCACCCGGCTGGGGGACTTAGATTCTTCCAGAACACTCGCCCTATTCGCAGAGCCCGCTGTACGAAAGCTGGGATGTGTCTCTTCAGCGGATGCTGGATCCTGAAGTCCGACCCCAGCAGGGGCCGGGAATGCGCTGCACTGGCCTGGGAGGGTCTGTTTCTGAGTCAGCCGCTGGCTGCGACCCCATCCTTGCGAAGCCCATCGTCTGTCCCTGAGACGGAAGAGCCAGGCTTCGAGGCCGGACAGCGGGGGCAGATCTGGCGCCTTCTCCGACTGGTTCAGGAGACCTCTGAGTCACCTACCCGTCTGTGTCTCGGTCTCTGCACCTGAGAAGCTGTGATGCTCACCTGCATCCCCTAAGTGCACGAGCGGCTTTGAGTCGGGAGACCCGGAAGACTGATGCCGGCGTCTGGCACACCGCCTGCCACTCTCCATGCACCTGAGATGGCACGCCGGGCTCCTGGGGCAGTAAAAGGGGGGGATGGCAGACGGGGCAACTGCCAGGCAAAATCCACCGTGCCCGGTCACCCTTGAACTTCAGGCTGGCAGCGACTAACTCTTCCTTCCGTGTGAGCGTCTCTATGGCCTACGTGTGCTTTCATCCGCTGGCTCTGCCAGCCCCAGCGAGAGCCGGGCTCCCCAGCCTCATCCACAGTCTCGCCCCCAGGAAACGCTTCCTCTGCCCGGCCATGGGCAGGGCTGGGCACAGAGGAACCCAGGGATGAGCATGAGGACTCTGCAGACAGATCCCAAGCTCAGGGCCTGTGACCGCCGGGGCTGCTCCCCGAAGCTGGCCGGCTCCCTGCCGAACACGGTCAGTGGTGGAAGAGTCTGAGGAACGCCAGGCTGTTTTGTCTCCAAGGTCCCGCACCGTGTTTAAGAGCTAGAGGGTCCCTGAAGTGCGGCTCCCGTCCTCTGAGCGCCTCACTCAGCGCAGACGCTGTCCGGAGGCTGCTGGAGGGGGGCCGGCTGCTCCCAGCTCCCGGCGAGGCGCGGGACGGAGTCCAGCTCCCGGAGTCTGCCGTGTGCAAACTCTGCCCCCCAACCAGCTCTGCTGCCCAGAGAAGTTGGTGAGCAAACCCATCCCAGCCTCAAGCCTTGTCCTACCCCCCTTGTTGTTGAACACAGGAACTCACATTGGACAACCTCTTGTCAGCAAGCTCAGTAAAGACTGACAGGGAGGATGCGGGAATCTGTCCATCCCGATATGATGGGAGGATGGGCCACCCGTCTTCAGGGACAGGGCTGCGAGCTCCAGGAGCCCAGCCTGGGCTGTGGTCCCTGTGAAGTCCAAGCCACCTTCACGATTCCAGAACCTTCATCTTTCTTCCAGCTCAAAGGTCCCCTGTTTCTTCTCCTCCTGCTCTTGTTAAAGCACCAGGAGCTTTATTCCATCTTGAATCCTTTGTTTCCTAACTGGACGGATTCCAGATAAGCACTCTTTTAAATTATTCATTTATGTTTATTGCCTTTCCTTATCAAAAGGTGGTGGAGCGCTTAAGGATTCTTTTTACTTTTCTTTATTATTTTTTTCCCTGCAATACAGCAGTGGGTTTGCTTTCCTCGTCCTTATTGCATTCTAGTCCTGGCTGCAGAGAATTCGTGGGGAGGGATGGGACCTCCTTCCCAACAGCCCCTCGGGCGGTCAGTCTGGAGCCCCATGGGGCGGACATCCACAGAGAGATTTCAGACCCTCCCGAACAGCTCTGTCAGCAAGAATCTCCCCTTCAAGTGACTGAATAAAGCAAGATGGGACTAACTTGATTTTTTTTAAGTGGCTTTATTTAGAAAAGAAAAAAAATCGTTAAGCATAATTAGGTCTGTTTAAGTGGCCTATCTAGCCAGCTGATGTATTTATGACATCGTGTTTGCACAGGGTGGCATTTCCACAGCCCACCTCTGGGTGCAGTCCGCAATTCCGGTCCACGAGGACCCTTTGTGATCAAGGCCCAAGTCTGTCTTTTATCCAGAGAGCAATTCATTGTCTCCCTTCTTCCTGATGTCCGTAATCCACATAAGAACCTCTTGTTCTTAATCACCTTTCCACAGGCTCCGTCGGGGCAAAGACTGCTCAGTACCCGGGCATAGCGCACGGGCTCCGGAGCCCCGGCAGACCCTCTCACCCAGACCGGTCGGGACTGCGGGCGCTTCTTCCCCTGGAGACAGGTTCTGTGTTTTTCTCTCCAACACTGTCCACGACTACCGTGGCTCTTCCCGTTATAAGGACTGCCTGGGATGACAGCCACGGAGCTGAATGCCTTAGGCAAGTGCAGCTTTGACGAGGCGATGTGTTCCCTTAGATTTCTCCACTTGTGTTTTCGATGTTTGTAGAAACACCGCCCTGGTAGCTTGACAGGAGCTCTGCAGCGCAAGAACTCGGAAGAGAGAGGAAAAGAAAGAAACGGGGACAGAAGCGACGCCACTTGTGCCCACTTACTGCCCAAATTTGCCCGTATTGCTGGATGAAGCCTCAGATCCCTGCAGATTTCGGGAAAGGGCCACCCGTAAGGTAGGCCGTGCGAGATGGAGCTGACCTCCCTAACTTACTAGCTACTTACACCTCAGGACTAAGGGTTCACACTCAAAAAAGAGGGATCACAATAGCACCTTCCTTATGTGCAGTGGTAAAGGCAGTAAATGGGGAATTTCATGTAAAACACAGAAAAAGTGTGCATAAATGCCCATCCTTCCTGCCTGCCCCTCTGCATTCCCCACCCTGATTTCCCTTCACCTCGAGCAATTTGGAGAGTCAGTGCTGAGTTTCTCAGTTTCCAGGAGAAACAATTTTCGATTAAGCAACAAGAACCGAGTGTCTCTTTTGGACTGAGATTCATACTAAGAATTAAGGAAATGTCTTTGTTTTCTATCCTATAGGAATTTATAAACTCAAGCTCTGTGATAAGACAGGAGAGTAATAATGAATCAAGCAGTTTTATTATACAATGCCAAATATCAAGGAAGAAAGCGTATATGAAATAGTATACAGAATAGTCCATAAAACAAAAGCCACATGAAAAGAGAAAAACATTGAAAAAGATAGTTTTTTGTGTGTTGCTAAATGAAGAGGAATAAAGAGTCCATGAAGGATTATATGGAACAGGAAATTGATGCCTCAAGGAAGAGGAACTCTGTGTGGGTTAGAGCCACCGAGGTAGCATTTCATATCGTCCACTTGGTATCATTCATTCAGCTGTTTGCGTTCCAGGTTGTACGGAGCGTGGTTATGGGTGAGGGGAGCCGGGATCAGTGGGCAATGCCATGGGATGGGGGTCTTGGGCTCAGTGCAAGTGGTCAAAGAACTGCTCGACCCCAGAAGGAGCCCATGCTCTGGGAAACTAGAGAGACAAGGATAAGGATCGTTGAGGTCTGTTCTTCCTGCTCTCAGTTACAGATCTACTAACTTACAGTTGACTTCCCTCATTTACCTCCGTATCAGTCAGTCTTCCAACTGAGCATGTTTTCCCAAGGAAGACTGAGCAAGAGAGAATTCCGGTACCCTATGCAAAACTCTCTCATATTAGGAGAAACTCAAAACACAAATGCCATGGGTAGAGGGACTTCATAAGCCACACAATCCTTAAAAGAAGAAAATTCAATGGGAATCAAATGATTGTACCACTTACCAAGATATATGTATATGGGTGTGCGCATATGGATATGTGCAAATATCTGAAACAGAAATCACCTGCCGGCCAGTGTTCCTTATCTGAAAGACGCGCCCCAGCGCCATCCTGAGGCCACCAGCTCCAGCGCTGGGCTTCTGTTCTGTCGTCCGGCACTTCTGACCCACCGCCATGGGTCCCTTGCTGCCGTTGGGTTGTGCATCAGGGCATTACTCCCCTCCCAGCCTCCGCGAGCTCCCCAAGACTGTTCTGCAGTCCTGGACGCCCACACCCTCTATCCACATGGGGACATCACATTTCCGTAACAACCAGTGTACGTCAACACGGGCAAAGGGAGGCTCCTCAACTACAAATAAAGACTGAGGAAAATGAGGAGGGCCCCAGGGCCTGTGGTGGGTCTTGTGGCCGAGCGAGGCCGCGAGTCGGGTGGGTGTGGGCTCCAGGCCGGCTCCGCCTCTATCCTCATCCATTCCTGGCCCCATTCATAGCCAGCCGGACCTGAACTGTGTCCAGGGCAGACCTTTCTCTCCAGACACTGTTGTCACTACATAATTACAATAATGAAGACAATAATTACAAAAGACTCTGTAAGATTTTAATATTATTATACGTAAACTACCAATTATTGATCGGGCAAAGGCAAGCTGATAGGGGAGCTGCGGATGATGTGACGGACCCGGTTCCTTAACCACCGAGGCCGACCCCCCGCAGGTCTCAGCCGGCGGATCCCAGCACCCGGTGCCCCGCTGCAGTGCGCACAGTGGCGATTTTGCCACAATGGCCTTCACGCATATTGTCTACCCTGAAGGGGAAAAATAATTACAAATTAGAGCATCAATTTTCAACTAATCCCAGGATCACAGGTTCACAGGGACCTTGAAAGGCTGTCCGGTTTCCTCCCTGGCCCCCAGGCTGCATTGTGTCAGACTCCGCCAAGACAGACCGGGCCCACCTGACCCCAGCGGGTAAACCATTCGTCACCACGGACAAGGACGCAGTGGCTCGCCGCCTCCCCACCCCGTTCCACCCAAATATGTCACCTCTTACTTTTTAAATTTTTAATCCAGATGCTTCTTGCGTCTTAAACGGAATCATAGCCTCAGAGAATTCCTTGCCAAAATCTTGTGATAATCATTCCTACTACATTTAATTCAGTATCCTCTTAACTTATTGTCAGACCCAGGGAGAGTTTTGTGTGTTGCTTCTCGCTCCCTGCCCCACACATCTGCAGGTATCACTGTCTCTCCATGTCTACACACAACATTCTTTTATGACGAAGAACAGTATTCACAAAATGTGGCTAAGTGAAAAAAAAAAAATGAGGTCATATTTCTGAGGGAAAATAGCAATCAAGGGGAAAATGAGGCAGTTGAATAATTATAACCTGGCACAGAGAAGAAAGACCGGAAGGATGATGCATGCAGATGTTAATAGTTACTGTCGCTGGTCCTTGAAGCGAGAGCTCAGGGTATCCTGTCAGACTTTCTCAATGTTTAGAAAGCTCTGAGCATATTTTGGAGTTACAACATTACTGTTGTAATAATAAAGGAAATTATATCAAAAATGAATAAAGAGATTTATTAAAGCCAAAGACCTGAAAAGACTCAGAGCCTGGGTTCAAACACGGGTGGGAGGCTAATTCCAAATCATTAGGTCCCTTGTACTTAGCCAAGCACTCACAGGCTTGCCCAGGGAGGAGAGGAGATGTGGCAGCTTAACTTCTCTCACCAAATGAGCAAATCTCTCCATTTCCAAACTTCCTTTTGGGATCAAACTTATGCCCTCAATGACCAAACAGCTCAATGTGCCTTAATATCAAAAGATCTAATTTTAGGCAACAGGATGGCATCGGGCAATCAGTAGGGCTATGATTATGGTCCATCTGATGAGGGAGGGATGAGTGATTGTGGCTACACCTTTACTAGAACCCATTTGCCCTTGTATAATTACAAATCTTTCTAACAAATTGCCACTTCTGTAGTGAGTACACGTTTAAGTTAAATCATTGGCCATCTGAATTCAAGAGTCCTGAACATATATGGCCACATGCTAGACAGAATTTTTGGTTCAAATTGATCTCAAGTCTGAATCTCCCCCAAAGGTATTGTCCATCAAAGGGATACTCCTACATTTAGTCTCTCATACTCCTTCAACAATGCCCTCTCAAAAACGGGGAGGGGGGTAGAAAAAAAAGGTATTTGTCCCTCATCCATGTGTCCATTGTCCATGACCAACATCCAGCCACCATGGAGGCCCCATGGACCTCAGAGCTAGAATGAAATGTGCAGAGCTGGCCCTCGTGGGTTGAGGTGACCTGTCTCTAGCACATCACCGTGCTTAATTCCAAGGCCATTACCGAGGATTTCCTGAATTTCAATCTATCTATGAAAACAGGAGAGCTCTGTGTGATTAAAAATCATATTACAAACCAAGGGAGATCTGAATAAGTGGCAAGGCATTTTGTGTTCAGGTATTAGAGGATTCAATCCTAGTAAAGATACCATGTTGCCCCAACATCGCCTCTGCGATTCCTAACCCCAACACAATGCTGTGTAGATAGGGACAAGTTTATCCTAAAACTGACATGGAAAGATAAACTAGAACAGTTAGGATAATTTTGAGGAAGAATGAAGCAATGCACATCACTCCAGTTCAAGACTCCCTAAGCAGCTGCAGAAACGGCATCATGTGGGCAGAGGGACAGATAGACACCAGTGAAGCAGAGTAAAGAGCCAGAAGTAGACCCACACAGACACACCAAAGCAACTCGATGGAAGAAGGAGACTTCCTCTTTCTGTTTGCTAAAAGTTTTTATTTAAATTCCCAAAAAAATGGGGCACCTATGTGGCTCAGTTGGTTAAGGACCCAACTCTTGATTTCAGCTTAAGTCAGGATCTCAGGATCATGAGATCAAGCCCAGTGTTGTGCTCTGTGCTCAATGGGGAGTCTATTTGAGATTCTCTCTCTTTCTCTCCCTCTGCTCCTCCCGTGCTCATGTGCTCTCTCTCTCTCTCTCTCTCTTTCTCTCTCTCTCTCAAAAAAAAGAAAAGAAAAAAAGAAAAGAAAAAGAAGAAAAGAAAAGAAAAAATAAAAATAGAAGACAACCTTCAGGATCTAGGTCTGAGCACAGGGTTCTCAGATACAGTTAGTACAGCATGAACCCCCCCATTAATAAAGTGGATTTCATAAGAATTAAAAAGCTTCACACTGTGAAAATTCCTGTGAAGAGCATGAAAAGACAAGCCTTAGGCTGAGGGATACAATTTGCAAATCACGTACCTGAGAGAGGACTTGTATCCAGAATGTCTGAAGAATTCTCAAGTCTCAGCAGCAAAAACACAAGTGACCCAGTTAGGAATCGGCCAAAGACATAAACAGTAGATAGTGGTAGTAAATAGGCATGAAAAGATGCTCAACACCATTAGCCTTTAGGGATGTGCAAACTGAAAAGCACAGTGAGATGTCGCTCCCCGTGACCGAGTAGGACACCCCAAAATAACAGGCTCGGGTAGCAAGGAGGCAGAGACGCGGGATCTGTAGCTCGTTGATGGTGGTGGACCACAGTGTGGCTTCTCTGGGAAGCAGTCTGGCAATTTTTTGTAACACAAAATGCACTTCCCTATAAGCCAACTGTCCTGCTCTTGGACACCTACCCTGGAAAACCCAAAACTTATGTGCACGCACACACGGAAACTCTGTACCTGACTGCTCACGAAGCCTCCCCTAGAAATAGAAAGTAATGGAAAAACAATAAAAATAGGAGGGAATAGAAATAAAATAAGTAACAGAAAAAATAAAGCAAATAAACTGTAAATAAAGTAAAAGAAGAAAATCTAGAAACAACCGCAACTTTTTTCAGTGGGTGAAGGATCACCGACCAGTATTCGTCCTAGGATGGGATGCTGCTTTAGCAGTAAAAGGAGCAAACCGTGTAATACATACAACAGCTTGGATGGGCCCTAAGGCATTATGCTCAGTAGGAAATGTTGACCTCAGTAGGTGCCATCCTGCATGGTTGCATTTCTGAAACATTCTCAAAATGGCCCTAGAGATGGAGAAGAGGTTGGTGGTTGCCAGGGGACAGGAGTAGGGCTGGGATGTGGGATAAAGGGGCAGCTTGAGAGAGCTCTTCCGTGTTAAGACTGCATTTTGATCAGAGTGGTGGTTACAGAAACCCATTAGTGGGATAAAGCTACACGGGACCTCCCACCCCCAAACACCTTCGGGCCCACATCTGAAAAATGGTGAGCATTGTGCAACATATGCGTGGTCTGGTGCTCGCAGCACACCGTGTCAGCGTCCTGGATTTGAACTGGAACGCACTCTTGTTAAGACAATGTCATGGCGGGAAGGTGGGTCAAGGGGACCTGAGACTCTCCAAAATTATTTTTACAACTTCCTCTTACTCTATAATTATTCCCGAAAACCAAGTATAAAAATTAATCATGTTAGAAGCAGCACGTGGGAACAACCAAGGGAATGACATCAATAGTGCCCTATAAAAGTTAATCGGATCAAAGATAATTATTCCTCTGCCCCAAACGTCTCATTTCACAACCTCAAAGTTTATTAAAGTTTCAAAACAAGGAAATCCTGCCATTTGTGACAGCATAAATGGACCTGGGGGATATTAATGCTAAGGGAAATGAGCCAGATGCAGAGACAGTAACACTGTGGAAACTCGCGTCTATGAGGGATCCGAAACAAACTTGCAGAAGCAGAGAGAACGGTGGTGCCGGGGGCGGGGGTGGGGACAAGGAGACATGCGGTCAGTGGGCACAGACTTCCAGTTATCAGATAAGTCTCGGTCCTAATGCCCCGCATGCGGACCCTAGTCAACAGCACTGGGTGTGTACTTGAAGGTCTTAAATGGGCTTTTCCCATGACACGCACACACGCACACGCACACACACACACGCACACACGCGCACACACACACACACAGAAATGGCAACTACTGGAGGTGATGGGTGTGCTAATCACCTTGATGGTGGCCATCACGTCACAATATAGACAAATGTCAAATGTCACGTCTCGACCCTTAACGACGTGCAGGTGTGTATGGCAAGTGATGTCTCAAAAAGCTGTTAAAAAGAATCCAAAACAGAATTTTAAGAGAGAAAATAATTCCGTTTATTTAAAAACCACATATTGGGCACCTGGG
>PITA01031039.1:0-15758 GCA_004023965.1 Spilogale gracilis
CCTCTTCCTCACGGTGTTTGGCCTACCTGTCTCTGGGCACTGACCACCGGCTGCTGGGGCTCAGCATGTCCTCCTGTTCCAGCACCTGTGTCCAGCCCGGGTCTGGTGGATGTGGAGACGCGCTGCCTGAGGCCTGGGGAATGTGGTCAGCAGACAACATCCAGCTGTTGGCTCCCTCAGGGACCACCACTCCCCAGAAGGCTGTGTCCAATGACTGAGATGGGGTTGAAAGGCCCGACTGTCTGGACCCAAGAGGGGCCAAGCCCATTGAACAGTGTTCCCTCTCGCGCTCAGGAACCGGCCAAAGCCTTGTCCAGCATTGCTGTTCCACGTTCCCTTCTGCCTGTCCAGCCTCCTCCCACTTCCGTTCACAGAGGCTGGTCCCTACCGAGCAGCTTGTGCCCCAATCTCGCTCTCAGCGACTGCTTCAGAGAGGCCGGCCAGCAGCACCGGGCCTTCTCCTGGACTCCCTCATTCGGCCTTGCAGACCACAGAGCGGGAGCGAGCCGTGACCGTGTGCACTCACTGTTCTGGGCAACTGAGATCTGACAGCAAACAACGCGGGAACCTAGATCAGAAATGAGCACATGCGAACGCAGTGAGAATGGACAGGTGGGAGTCAGAGAGTGACGTGGGGGTCTCTGCCCAGGCGGAGAGGGGTGCTATGGGAAAGCTTTTCTGGGGAGGAGATGTTGGAGAGGAGTGCTGAAGGGGGTGAAGAAGCCAGCCATGGGAAGCAGGTTCTTTTTGTCCAACAGCCTCTGAATATCTCACCAAACATTCCCAGGCCCCAGGGTCGCCCCAGTCCTTACTACCCTCCTCTGCTGTGTGCACCATCCCAGGGAACCCCACCCCTGTCCACCAGCCACCCAGCCCAGAGGTCGGCGGTCACCCTGCCTCCTCCTTCTCCTCCATCACCAAGTCCCAATGCCACTGGTCTCTGGGCTGGCCACCCTCCGAAGCTGAAGGGACTTGTGCGCCACATTCGGGCAGGCCCTTGTCACCTGCCATCCGCTGTTGCGATTCTCATCTGACACATTACCTTTCTCCATCAGGAAGCATCGTCCTCGCTCTCGGGACCCAGGAACAGTGTGCCTGTCTACGGCAGGCCCTTGCTCCCATCGTGTGACTGAAGTCCTCCCGACTCCAGGATCACATAGCAGAGGGTATGTCCGTGTGCTGTGGTCACTGTAACAGAAAACCATAGACTCGTTCTGGAAGCCGGAGGTCTGAAATCAAGGTGTCAGCAGCCCAAGGCTCCCTCTGAGACTCTGGAGAGATCTCTTTCATGTCTCTTCCCAGCTTCTGGGGGCCCCAGGCAGTTCTTGGGGAGTCCCCTGGCTTGCAGCTTTAACACGCCAGCTGCCCCCTCTGCTGTCCGGCGATGCTCTCCCCGTGTCTGTTGGTGTCAGCTCCCCTTGTGCATGTCTGTCTCCACGTTCCAACTTTTCCTGTTGTGGAAGGACACCAGTGACATTAGGACCCACTCTAATCATGTCTTTTCAATTTGATTACCTCCAAAAAGGTCCTATTGCCAAATAAGAGCACATCCTGAGATGCTAGGGGTTAAGACTTCGATGTATCTTTTTCTTTTAAAGATTTTACTTATTTGACAGAGAGAGACGCAGCGAGAGAGGGAACACAGGCAGGGGGAGTGAGGGAGGGAGAAGCAGGCTTCCCACCATGTAGGGAGCCTGATGTGGGGCTCGATCCCGGATCTCCGGGATCATGACCTGAGCCGAAGGCAGTCGCTCAACCAACTGAGCCACCCAGGCGCCCCTGATGTATCTTTTTCAACCCAGGACGCCAGTCACACCTCTACCTTAGTTTCTCACACCTTGGCATAATATTCTTCCCTTGGGGCCACACCCCTCCCTGTCCCCATTCCAACTCCCAGGTCGGTGGTCTTCAACCTTCTTGGATTTTATAGCACGCTTATTTTTTTTAAAACGTAATTTACGCATTCCTCTGACATCATAAACACAGAGTGGAGATGCTCTCTGATTAAGGGAAGGGGGTGAAAATTGGAGGTGACAGCTCCTGCCATGGCACCTTTACTGGCTGACCCCTGAGAACATCTGGGGTGCCATGGAGCACAGTGGAGAAACACCAGCTAGACAGCGAGACCCCGGGTGATGAGCCTGGGCTGTGGCTGAGTGGAGCCCTAGGACCCCAGGTCTGTGTCCTCCTTCCTTGAGCCTCTGCCTAAAGCTCAGCTTCAGCTCTGTGTCCCCTGGTGACCTCGTAACAAAGCTTAATACCCTGCTTCCACCCTCCATTCCTGCTTTACTTTCCTCCCTGGTACTTGCTACCCTATTGCTTCGTTTGCTGTCTCTCTCCCCCTCCCCTCACTGTCCACAAGGACAGGCCCCTCCATGCCATTCCTCCAGCACCTGAAACAATGCTGCCAGGTGGGTCATAGACACCCAACAGGTATTTATATTAGATGGGTGGATGCTTGGACTTTTTCTTTTAACAGTTTTATTGGGAAATCATTCACATTCCATGCAACTCTGACACTCAGTGGGCACCATTCCGTGACCTCCAGCATATTCGTGGAGGCTGCGGAGACACCACGGATCATTATCACAAAGTGTCTTCCTCTAACACCTCCTTTCCACCAAGAAAAAGAAAATAACCTCCTTGTTACTGGCATAACAGTTAATTACACATATTAGTGCGTAGAAAAGAGAAAATTGGGGGTTTGGATTGTGAGACAAGCACGAACACTAACAGGGAGGTTTTTGTAGGTCATATTTTTCTTTTCTTTTGTGAGAACACATAGATGTCATACTAAGAAATAGAAGAATATATATAAGCAGACAACTTATGCATAGATATGAAAAGTTGTTATTTAATTAAATGCTGAGGCCTTATTAACTTTAAAATAATTAGATAGCTGTCTTTGACAGTATAGTTTTTGTCTGCTGAGAACCCTCTTTTCCAGAAACTTCCCAATCCCCATCTCTGGGTCTCTGTTATTACCTGGCAGCAGCTGTGTGCTACAGCCTGTCCCTAAACTCAATGCATACTTGGCTGGTCCCAGGGGAGCTCCAGACACAGGCTGGACCCTCAGCCTCCTTCCCCTGGGATGTGGAGTCCAAACTAAGTCCTGCTCAATCTGATGTTGTCTGGAATGTAAGATGTAAGCCTGGAACTCTTGGTGGCTTTGCTCTGCCCTGTGGACAAAAAGGAAGATAAACTGGTTGGTGGTAAGAGAGAAAAATTAAGCATTGGAAGAAGAAAAAAGAGGTGGGGAAAAGGAGATGGAGGAGAAGGGAGAGATGGCATGATGAGGGGACGGCATGGATGCAGGCAGCAGAGCCTGGGGGTGCTACTAGCCACTGTCATCCTCCCGGAGCTGGCCTCTTGCAGTCCTTGCTCAGGAAACCAAGTGGAAACATGAAGGTCTAGGCTGAGAACTCACACACCATCTCTTTTGCTTCAATCTATCGGCCAAACCTGGAATTGGCATCCGGGTGTGAGGACACTATGCAAATCTGTGCTGAGAGTATGCACACAGTGGGTTTGGGGGGTTGAGGAACCGGGCTATGTTTGCAGTCTATCCAGCAGATGCTTCACTGAGCTGCGAACCTCTGTGAATGGAGGGCTTTCATGGCACGGATCCTCGTGGAGGTGCTTGTGTTACCCGGCATCATGATCTTTGCCATGCTTGTGAAGTACTTTACAGAGCCCAGGACTTGGTAAAGGGGGTTGGAGTTACTGTGTTTACTGTCACAGATAGACTGCTACAGGATGTCACAGATCACAGAGTTCCTCTTCTTCCAGGCTCCCAGATGCAAACCTCCCTCCACCCACCACCACTATCCCATCCGACTGCCTTGATTCTCCACTGCATTGATGGAGGTGATGCGCTAACCACCCTCTGGGTGGAGCTCTGGGCTGATCTCCCAGGCTCACAGCCCCTCTGGGATTCCTTAGGGACTCCGCTCCCTGTGCACTAACCTCTTCCGATGCCCATCCTTTTCCATGCCTTCCCAACCTGCTTTTCTAGTTTCATCTCTCGATTTTCTGCCATTTCTCCCCGGGGGCTTCATCAAACCAGATCACTACCCTTTCCCTGCCTCACTGGCCGGGCTCCATGCCCTATGTGAGTCACTGGCTTGGCTGCTGGTCTGTCTTCACTCTGGGACCCAGATTCCTTCCCAGATACTGCTGGTCATAGTGGTGGCAGGAAAAGAAAGGACTTTGTATTTAAGCAGAAACCTGCATGACAAGAAAAATCCACTTTGGATGTGTGCTTCTGGCAGGAGGAATAAGATGGTTGTGCAAAGGTCCTGAGGCATGACTAAGCTTAGTGTTTTGGAGGAACAGAAAGAAGAGTAGTGAGGCTGGAGGGGCAAAAGTGAAGGGAAGGGCAGTAGGACGTGAAGCAGGAAAGTATGTAGAAGCCTTACGGGTCATTGTAAGGACTCTGGATAGCATCTTAAGTAAAACAAGAGGCCATTGGGCATTGGAGTGGCAAAACCTACTCCTTCCTAAACTCTGGGAAGTCTGCAGAGTCTGTAACCTCCTTGGGAGAGAGGACTGTGCCTGGCATTGTGTCTCCAGAGCTCTACATGCTGTTGGCAGGGAGACACACTTGTTAGGTATTGGGTGAATAAGGGGCTGACTGGCCTTCAGACATTTCATGATGCCCCTCAGCATAGCGCCTACATCTTCTCTTGTCGAGTGTCAATGCCACCTTCTCTTTTCCCAGGCTTCAGGACACCCACTTGAGAGCCCTCATCACCCCTGTCCTCCCCTCCAGCCATGGTCCCCTGTGCCTGCAGGAGGGGCCACCCTCTATGGGAACCTTGGCTCCAGGCAAGGCTGGAAATAGGCAGAAGATGGGGAACTTCATCTCCTTTATATTAGATTCTATTCTTCTTTTAATGCAATTTATGGGTGTGACACAAGGAGAGTGACACGCCTTGAGTGCCTATGATGTGCCAACAGGGTACATACACGATGAAATCTACTCTTAATAGCCCCATAGAGGAGATACACCCACATATAAAGGAGGGCTCTGAGGCTCAGGCAGCAGGAGATTTAAAGTGTCACCAGTTGTTTGGAAACAGAGCTGAGCTCTGTAAGTCTTGCAGACTGCACTGCTTCTGGAAGCCCAGGCTGGACCCAGACACTGGCCGGCCTCAGAGGCCCCTGTTCAGACGCCTGCTCCCTGGAGGGACCTGCACTGTGCCCCTACAGTCTCATCAGTGCTGCTCCTGCGGGGAAGTCGCTGTTCTCTGGTTCTTGGACGAGCCTCCATTGCTCCTCCTTCACCACCTGCCCCCTGCGTCCCCAACTCCCTTACCAAGGCCTCATCCCAGCAAAGGACACAATGTGACCCCAGAACGCCTCAGCAGAGAGAGAGCAGAGGGAACAGGCTCTAACCCTGTTTCACTGGTGAATCCTCACAAACCTCTCTGTGCCTCAGTTTCCCCAAAGCATTAGAATCAGTCATCTCATTCCTCATGCCCTCAGGAATCTGGTGAGCGTTAAGGGTCCTGCTCTGGATCAAAACACAAAGAAAAGTACCCTCAGGGGGCCATGGGAGCGGCCGTGGGAGGCCCGGCCAGCTCAGGGCGTCAGACGCACAGATGTTCCAGGAGTTGGGGAGGCGGGGATGCGGATCAGACTAAGGAGGGAAGACGGGAAGCTTTGAAAACCCAGGTCAAGTGTTGCAAAAGCATTGCCTGGAAAAGCTAATCCAGCCAAGGCCGTCTGGTAAAAACAAAATGGAGACGATAAAATGACAGGGGCTAAGGTGGAAAGTCCCAGAGGTTTATCAGCTTCAAGGCCTTGGGGGATGAGGGAACGAGGACAAAACAAGCAACAAATCCCTCGCCTTCGTGCTCATCACAAGGAAAATGTGACAATAGCACATAATTTGCTGCCTGGTTCATGGATGATTCCAAACAGCCATTCGGCTTCTCAAAATGTAGGAAACACCTCCCCGCCCCTTATCTCAAGAAATAGATCCAACAGAACCGCAAGGGAGTATTATTACTCCTGTTCTGCCTACAAGCAACCCGAAGCTAGTGCGGGTGACAGCACTTGGCTAAGCCCAACAGAAGAAAGACTGAAGTCAGAATATATCAGAGGGCTGGCTTCAAATATGCCCCAGGTGGACGGGGGGGCAAGGAGGGTGGCACCCACAGGGACCGAGCAACCAGACAAACCAACCTGAGCAAGAGCCCAGGGAGGTCGCTCAGGGCTTCCTCAAGGGTAGAAGTCCCTAGAAGAGTAATCTGGCAGGGGATGTATTCTCTATTCTGCAACAATGTAACGTATCAAACGGGTTTGCAAAAACACAACTAGAGAGTGGAGATCGAATCCCGAAGCCTTCCGGTATACCATTTGCACTGTTGTCTGTGACCCTTTGTACGCATCTTGATGTTTATTTTCCATGAATCAATTCTGAGGACTTACAATTTCTAAGAAAAATCCTCTCTAATGGAATCTTTTCCTTCCCAACCTGTATTCTGGTATCTTTCCTAGGATCAGCAAAAAGGCTGATTTCCTGATCACTGTTCTGTACCCATGGCAGACATTACTAGTAAATCCTAGGGCTCCTGCCTACTGAGTCCCACGCTTCTCAGTGCAGAGCTCTAAGCAGCCACAAGCAGGACCCAGATGTACCTGCAGCCCATCTTCAGGCACCAAGGGGGTGATTCATCCTGGTTCAGCCAGCTTTTCCACAGCACTCCTGCTGGACGAGCAAACTTTCATTGCAGAGTTTTCATCCCATCTCCTCTCTGCCCTGCAGTCAAGCCGTCCCTCTGTTCACCCGTCAGAACATCAGAAAGCAGTGTCCCCCACCAGGGCACAGATGACCTTCCTCTTGGTTGGCGCTCTCCTGTGCGTTCGTAGGGTGTTCAGCAGCCTGGTCTCTATCCGCCAGATGCCAGTAGTACCCAATCCTCCAATTGTGACAACGCGAAATGTCTCAAAGACATTGCCAAAATGCCCCGGCAGGGTGGGGGCGCAAACTCGCTCCAGATTGAGAGCCAGGGCATTAAAACCCCAACATCATCTGGTTCTCAGTGTGTAATCAGGACACACAGAAAAAAATCTGGGTCTTCAGAGACCCCGGATACATCTCTGTGCCCCGAGCCTTGTGAGGGAGGCAAACACACCTGGAGAATGGATGCCCGGAGACTCAGCTCAGCCTGGGGAAATGGCTGGAAAGGCCAAGAGATGAAGGCTCATGTGTGTGCTTTGTAGAAGATTCACAGGGTCGGGCAGAAACCAAAGCTAACAGGATCCTGGCTGGGAAAACCGCAGGCTTCTCTACACCAGCTTGTCTCAAATGCAGACGATTTTGTTTCCCTGAGGACATTCGGCAATGTCTATGTAGAGAGTGAGATTCGAGAGACAGATGTGCACGTAGACCAGATATAACCGACCACAGATGATGCTCTAAACAGAGATCTAAGTGCCGCGAATTTGCAGGGCTCTTGTCTCCAGGAGTCAAAGAATGAATCTCACAGATGCAAAAGGGTGAAAGTTTATTAAGTGAAGGTGAAACAGAAAGGAAAGAAAAGAAAGCTCTCTAGAGAGGGAGGAGTCCCCAGCGGGTTGCACTGGGGGCTTTTATGGTCGGTCTTTTATAGGAAACCGACCAGGGAACCTGGTAAAGATTTAGTTAGTAACACTGAAGATACAGCAGGTAGATTAGTGACTGTCATGTAAATATCTCCTCTGTATTTAGGACAAACCAGGTGGATTTGTTATTTTCCCTTCTCTTTATTTAATATCGTGTCTGTAACATGTCTCCACATCTGAGATTTCTGTGATCCTAGTCACGTAGCCTTGGTTTTGGGGGGTACCTGGGGTTTGGCTTGTGACCTCAGGGCATGTACTCAGATGGCACTGCTAGGCTGACCCCCTTCCAGGTGCTATAGCAGTTCCTGAACCCTGCCGATGACAGGTTGCCCTGGAATCTTCCCTGGCATGCATTGGAAGGAGTACTTGCATTTTATTTGCAAGCCGAAGTGCTAAGAGTCAAAAAATCGGGGCCTACAGAAAGGCTGCCGCGTGAAGAATTTCTGGACTACCAGGCCCTGTGGGTTGTTCTGGCTTCCTCGCCACTCTGGGAGTCCTGTTTCAGGGAATCCCCACCCAGAGAGGGCTGCCCTTGCCTCTTACCTGCTCTTTCCCTTAAGTTGAGGCCTGGCCCTCTGCACCCGTTTCCCAAGTCCAAGACCTCCTGTGACCCCCACCTGCTTCCCAGGCTTTAGCTGCTTGCCAGGGAGTTCCCTCAGACGCCCCACTTCCTACTGGGGCGGCACCCCACAGCTCCGCCTACATAGCCGTGAAGCCTCCCATCTCCTTTAAGCTTCTGAGAACCAGGGGTTATTATTGCTGGCTGATTAAGCGGAAACTGAAGCTGCAAGAAGCAAAGGGCTTCCCCGGGACGTTGCTAAGAAGTGACAGAAATGGCATTCTGGTACCTGCTGTTCCTATGTAAACTGAGGGAGGTTCTCCATGGAAGGCAGTTGGCCAAGGTATCAGTAGTGAGGTGAATGTGGCCCCTAAAAAGATATGTGCAAGTCCTAATCCCCAGAACCCGTGAATAGGACCTTTCTTAGGAGGGGGTTGTAGATGTAATTAATCAAGGATCTCGAGATGAGAGCATTCTGATTCATTCAGTGGGTCCTAAATCCTATGACAGGTGTCCTTATAAGAAAAGAACAGAGGGAGTTTTTCTTTAATTTCAAAGACCTAATTGGCTTGATTGAATGATCCATGAATTGAGCAGCACCCCATCTAGAAAACAGAGGGCCAGGCAGAGGGAGACACAAGGACACCTACAGAAGAAGCCACATAAAGGCAGGGCAGAGACTGGAGGGACACGGCCACAGCCCCGGAACAGCGGGAGCCACCAGGAGCTGGAAGAGATCAGGAAGGATCCTGCCCCAGAGCCTTCAGAGGAGCATGGCCCTGGGGACACCTTGATTTTGGATTTCCTTGCCTCAAAACTGTAGGAGGATAAACTTTTGTTGGTTTGAAGTACCCGATACCATGTTGTGGTAGCCTCAGGAGACTAATATGGCCGCAAAGCTCATCTCACTTCCTTGATTCCGTCCCCAGGAAGAAACTGGAGATGGGCAAGCATTTTGGTCTAAGGACATACACTCAGCATAATCACGGAAGACAGAAAAAGAATGCGTAAGTAACTGAAGCGTCCAGTGGGAGGGGATTGTCTAAACCAATGATGATGGCAGATCTTGAAGAGGGGGTATTATGGATGTTTGGAAGAGTTTTTTAATGTGGGGGATTACTCAGTCTCCTGCTGAATGGGACAAGCAGGACACAAGGATCTATAGATGAAAATGATGCATACAAATTACTACAACATTTCTGACCTACAACATCCAGAATGATATGAAGCCCTAGAAGGAGCATCTCTTACTCGGCACTGGGAGCTGTGGGAGGGCAGTGGGGACATGGAGGAAAGGTGGTGGCTCATAGCCAACAGGAGCAGAAGCCTTCCCAGGCAGAGGGAACAGCAGGTGTGAAGGCAAGGAAGCAAAGAGGAAGTGCATTTCTGACCCCACATCTCAGGCTGGTGCTTCCCTCCAGAGAGGGCACGTAGGGAGCAATCCCAAGGCCCCTTTTTTCCTGATTCTCCCCCAACCTGCAACAGGCTTGAACACACCGCTCCTTCTTCTCCTCCTGCTTCACGCTGACAGAGGGAGGCTGCCTTTGGGAATCTTGACCCCAGCTGAGCCTTCTGCCCTAAGGGAGGCCCTTCTAATCAACCTGATCTGCCTATCCTAACAGTCCGCGACCACTTCGCCCTGGGAAGCAGGAATGGGCAGGTGTGCTGCCAGCCAGAGCCAGAGACATGCCAGCAGCAGAGGTCTCCTCCAGTGGCTGGGCTTCATCCCTGCCGAGACCTGGGTCTGGGTGAGCACGATGTAGGAGGCACGACCCTCGGGACTGTGGTCTCTAGGCAGATTAGAGTCAAATAGCCACGTGAAACCTTCTGGCTTGTAATCAAGCCCTTCTAGCTGTGGCATCCTGTTTCTGTTCATTTACTGAGCCTTTATACTATCATGAAATCAGGGAGGGTAAGTCCTCAGCTTGTTCTTTTTTTTTTTTTTTTGGCATTGTTTTCTCCAGAATTCTGACTTACTTTATATTTTTCTTGATTGTGAGTCTGATTTTTAAATGTTTTGCTTTTAAATTTAAATCAGGGTGAGTCCCGTAAACCAGACCCAAATACCTTACGGGACCCAGTGAGTCATAAATATTTTTTTTTTTCTTATGAAAGTGTAGAGCTAAAAAAAAATAAAAAATAAAAAATAATAAAAAATAAAAAAAAATTAAAAAAAAGAAAGTGTAGAGCTGGGAAAGGACTTGAAGATCAAGCACGAAGGTTAGTGCAAACAGGCAGCGAAGGGAGAAATGGTAGAGACGACACTGTTGGCACACATCAATTTTCAAAGCTCTCTTAATAAAAATTGGGGCACAGATTGCATGGAGCACTGGGTGTTGTACATAAACAATGAATCTTGGAACACCGCATCAAAAACTAATGATGTATTTTGTGGAAACTAACAGATCACAATAAAAAAATACAGGATTGGGAATAATATCGATGATATTATAATAACTTTGGCAATGACTACACTTGTTGTGGTGAGCATTGAGTAATGTATGGAACTGTTGAATCAATATACTGTATACTTGAAACTAATATAACATTTTATGTCATTTATACTTCCATAAATAATTTGCATAAAAAATAAATAACAAAAATTGGGTTAGTTCACATTAAAAAAGAAATCCAAATTTCCAGCTTCCTTGGAATAATCAGGAGCTCCGCTGGAGTTGTCCTTAGTTGGGGACATGGGTTCAAGTGTACCTTCAACAAATATTTATTGAGCATGTACTATGTGTTGGCCACTGAGTACTGGCGATGTCTCTGGAGGGAGCACAGCTGGAAATCTCAGTCTTTGTGGAGCTGATTTCAGGTTTTCCACCATGCACCTGCAGCCCGACTCATCATCATGTTAAGAACCTGGTCCCCAAGACGGTCCAGGTGCAACCTCCTACTCGTCCAACCACCTTGATTTACAGATGGAGAAACTGAGGCACAGAGTGAGAAAGTGACTTGCTGAAGGCCACTCAGCAGTCACTGGTGAACGTGGAGCTAGAATTCAGGCTTCCTGACTTCCGTTCCCAGCTACGTGGCCCCTTTTGCTGCTTCCAGCTGAAGAGAGCTAGACCCTTCCACACCTCTCTGCTTAAATTCATGGCACCAGCGATTATTAGTAGCGCATCAGCATGTCAGCTGCCCGGGCTCATCAGCATGTCACTAATCAGAGCCCAGAAATTTGCCATTTGAGTGACACTGTGGCCTCTTTATTTATTTATTTAACTTCCTTTGATGGAATACCACCAGGACCTCCGACCCAGCCATCCCTGTCCCGAAAGCAGTCATTTCAATGGCTGCATTGTTAATTGTCAGCTGTTTTTGATGCGGGTTGCCTTCTGCCCACACTCCTGTTGGAGGTTGGCAACCTCACCTGCTCTGCGCCCCTCATCCTGTCTCCCTCTCTGGGGCTTCCACGGTGAGTGAGGAAGGAGACATCCCTGTCTTTTCAGGAAGGGTTCTCTGGCAACGTGTAGCTCCGATGCCCCACCCCTGCGTCAGTGCTGTGTCAGCTGCGTCAGACACACATGGTGTGTCTCGGGCATCTGGTGCTCTTCCTTCGGCCACACCCATCTCCGCAGCTTGTCCGTGCCTTTCAGGTCCCCCGCCACCTCCTCAGAGTGGATCTCTGACCCACATCCCCGATCAGTCTTTATCCCCTCCCTCCTCATCCTATTTCTTCTGGCACTGCCCTCCATCTGAAATTCTATTGTTTGTTTATGTGCTTACTGTCCATCACCTTGGTTAGAACGTAAGTTTCGTGAGGGTGTGGACCTTGTCCCACTCAATGCTCAGTCCCCAGAGTCTCGGACAGTGTCTACACATAGCAGGTGTTACCCTGGGCTGACAAGCAAACACATGCACTCAGGCTTTCTCTCCAGACCTCACCTTCCCCATCATGGGAATGGACCTTTGCAGGTGTGGTATTGGGCTGTGACTTGGAATCTCCATAAAGAAGAAGGTGAGCTGTGTCTATCAAGTGAGCTGTGCTTTGGAGTTTCCAAAAAGAAGAAGGAAAAAGAACAGATATTTAAAAAGCTTTGAGTCTGAGACCTTTTGGAACATCTACAGCACATGTAACAAACAGCCCAAACCTTAACGGCTGAAAACAACAACCATTTGATCTGCCTGGGATTCTGTGCATTGGGAATTCAGGCAAGGGTCAGCCAGTCCTGCTCTGTGTGATGCTGGCCAGGGTCAGTCACTCAGAGGCACTCAAACTGTGTCTGGGCTGGGCTGGAAGGTCCTGGGAAGCTTCATCTGCATGTCTGGTGCCTTCATCATGAGACTTCTCTCTCCATTGGTTAGTGTGGGCTTCCTGACAGCATGGTGGTCCCAGGGAGCCTCATACAGCAGCTGATTTCCAAGAAGGAACGTTTAGCACTTGAAAGCAGAAGCGGCCAATCTCAGGGCTCAAGCTCAGGAAGTTACACAGCACAACTTCAGCCTCTGTGTTATTAAGACAAGTCAGAAGGGAAGCCCTGACTCAGACGAAGGGCAGTAGCTTGACCTCTGGATGGGAGGAACAGCAAGACTTGGGAGCCATATTGAATTCCCAGGGACTGATCACTTCGCAGGCTCTGATTGAAGGACCTGGATTATTATGCTCCAGGCACATGGGTAGGGCCTCACCCACTGCCCCGACCTTGATGATTATAATCATTCACATGGGACATAAGCCAAATGATGGCTAATCTATAAAGGATGGGCTTATTCAGCAAACTCACACAAAGGACAAAATTGACAAAGAATATCAGCCCAACTTAAAAGAAAATCATCTCCTTATTTGTAAAGAGCTCAAGAACTGGGCTAGTTACACCCCTTTCGGCTGCCAAGAGACTTAGGACACATAAACAAAAGAGAATTTATTGGAAGGACCACAAGACTATCAGAGGACCTCACGGAATCCAAGATAACGCAGAACCAGCAGCTCGTGGGAGGGACAGCCCTAGGTCTCAGCCACGGCGGTCTGGGGACTGCTTTTCTAGCTTTTGCCAGGACCAAAACAGCGCTCAAGACTCTTGGTCCCTGTTACTCCACTTTCGGGAGTAGGACTCGTTGCCTTCCCATCAGTGGCACCATCAGTCCCAGCCTGAGGGGCAGAGGCACAGAGGACTGCCTAGTGTGTTGGGGGAAAAGGCTCATTGAGAACCAGAGGCTGGTGAGACTCTGTCCTCGCCAGCTCGGGCTGCTAGAGCAAAGCACCAGACTGGGGTCTTAAACCATAGACATTTATTGTCTCATTGCTCTGGAGGCTGGAAGTTCAAGCTCAAGGTGTCAACAGACTTGGTTCTTTCTGAGGCCCCTAATGAATGGATTTATTCAAGGCCTCTCTCTTTGGCATGTAAATAGTTGTCTCTTCTCTGTGTCTTCACATGGCCTTCTCCATCTTTGCCTGTCTGTCCCAATCTCCTCTTCTTATAAGGACACTGCTCACATTGGATTAGGGCTATCCTAATGACCTCTTAATTAATGACCATTAATATTAATGCAATTACCTCTTTTAAGATCTTGTCTCTAAATATAGTTCCATTCTGAGGCACTGGGGAGTAGGGGTAGGACTTCAATATGTGATGGCAGGGGAGGGATGGGGTGCCACACAGTTTACCCCATAACCCATCCCCCCCTAAAATTTAGTATGGGCATTGAGTGATGACACCACACATCCACTCAGGGCATGAGTGAGTTAACTACTCACATAATGAGGCTTTCTGGGGAGACCAAGGCAGGCTCCCGAGATGGTCCAAAAGCAGCTTGAGAAATGATGGAAGGCTGGCTTGGGGTTTTGATGGTGGCTGGTGGGTGGGGCTGGTGAGGATTCCCAGGCACAGCTTGAACTACTGCCAACGGGATTTTTCATCAACCTGCCCAGAAAGGAGCAGGAAAGGCAAGATGGAGGGAGAAGGCTTAAAAGCCTTCAGTAGCCAAACATTGGAAAATGGAGTCTGATTCTATTATAAGGGCCTGGTGTAAATCTTCCACACCCGCACGGTCATTTATAAAACACATTCCTTCCCATTATCCTACAACACTCATCAGCCCTAAAGTGCTGAGCTCCAGGGGGCGCTGAGCTAAGGGATGCCCAAGTTCATGGGCAGGGGGCTCGAGTCCTAAACTTTGCTCTGGGCTATACAGAGCCGCCTGTGCTCGCAGAAGAGCCTAGGGTGGGCTGGAGCCATGCTGGGAAGAGAGAGTTTGGAGGATAAAGCTGGCCCTTGAAGAGCAGAAATCCTCATCCCCTCCCTTCCCTCTCCAATCAGAATGATTTTTACCTTCTGGAATAATTTGCTCAGGGTCAGATAGAAAACCCTCATGGTTAATATGATGGCTGCTTTGCAAAATCAGAGAAAGGAGCCAAACAGCCTTAAATCAAACCAAACTGGGTTCAACCTCGTTCTTTCATGAAGCCTGCCCCTCTGTCACCCTTCCAATTCCTGGTGCTCTGGCTTATGCGCTTGCCTGGGGCTATTTTCATGTTATCACTATTCCTGGTCAGAGTAGGGACCCCTCGGGGTACCCCCACACCCATCAAAAGCAATGGGGTCACAGTCTCAAGGCCTGGGCTCTCATGCATCTACTTCCTGTTTCCTAGGGTCAAGGTTTCATCTTATGCACCTGCGTATCCTTGATTCCCACTTGTCCCTGTCCTTTCCCACTGGCCTGCCTTTCATGTCCTGACCCCCAGGCACACTGGCCTCTTTGCATCCATCATCATTCCATACCTCATTCTTCTGCAAGACACTGCACATGCCGTTCCCCTTTCTGAAAGCCTGAACCCCACTGGAACCCCTTGCTTTAACTTGGAGTCATCTGCTTAGCTGCTGTCCATTTCTCAGGAAGCCCCTCCTAACCTCCACTCTCTGCCCCTGGTGACAGCAAATCCCCATAAGGTCGATGCCAACTCCACCTTCCCCTTTAGAACTGCATACCAGTGTGTGGCTACCACGGAGTATTTGCCTACCCTCCCCGGAGCCCGCAAAGGAGACCATAATGACGTTGCTCACGGTAATGCACTCAGTAAATAGCTGGAGTGATTGAACAAGTGAATAAATGAATGCAAGGGCCAGTGGGTCTTTCTCTTTCTCCCCCACCTGTAGTCGAGTCTGAGCTCAGCGGGGAATGAGGTCTGTGGTCCTGTACGCGAGGCGGTACCTTATTTTCTGAGACCACGTCTGCCATTTACTTGCTTTAGACAAGTACTGTCCCTCTCTGTAAGAGGAGGCATTTGGCTAAATGAGCTAGCTTTAATGTTCTTTCAGAATAGCAGAGGAACAGCTGTGCTTTCCTAAACACAAGCCCCCTTTTTTTCAACCAAAGCCCCAAGTTAAGCTTTATAGGAATGCCTGACAGTGGAGCCGCTTGTGCGATTAGGAAGTGGTGGCGCGCCCTCTCGTGGTGAAATGTCAAACTGCACGGGATACGACCCAGCAAAGCCCTTCCAGTCACTGAGTGATTTTTTTCAAGACTCATATGTACCCCGATGTTCATAACAGCAATGGCCACAGTCGCCAAGCTGTGGAAAGAGCCAAGATGCCCTTCACAGAATAATGGATAAAGAAGATGGGGTACATATACACAATGGAGTATT
>PITA01031040.1:0-15763 GCA_004023965.1 Spilogale gracilis
ACCCCACCTTTTTTCCCCTGGCTGGACCAGGGGAGAAACCCCAAACCTTGTAGCCCAGGAAGGAGCTACAAAATATCATATGGTTTCACTTCCTTGTGGAGCATAAAGAGTATTATGGAGGACAGTAGAAGGAAAGGAAATGTGAATTGGGGTAAAGAGGGAGGTAAATGAAACATGAGAGAATTTGGCCTCAGAAACTATCTGAGGGTCTTGGAAGGGAGGGTGTGAAGGGATGAGTGAGCCTGGTGGTGGATATGAGGGAACATATTGCATGGAGCACTGGGTGTGGGCCACAAACAATAAATTTTGGAATACCAGAAAAAATAAAATAATGTAACATAAAATTAAAAACTGATCATATTTTTAAACATGAGTAATTCTATAACATCCATAATTAAACATATATTAGTTAAATAACTGAAGCTTGTGAATAAGTTGAGCATTTTCTTAAACTGCAATTTAGTAAAAAAAAAAAAAAAATGAATTTTCAGGGTTGCTGGTTGGCTCAGTGGTTAAGCATCCTGACTCTGGATCTCAACTCAGGTCTCAATCTCAGGTTCCTGACTTCAAGTCCCATGTTGAGATACACAGTATGTGTGTAGCCTACATAAAAATAAATCAGACAATCAAATTCCCATCATATATTGAACAGCAAGTGCTATAAAGTAGAATACATAAAACATAGATGGAAAATCTAAGATGTTAAAATGATATGAATGCAATGTCCTGGAAAATGACAGGTTTGGAGGAATAAGAATCTTATGCAAATCTCACGTATATGTTGGTTATCACAGTGTTAAATGGTCACCAGATACCCAAATTTTGAGGCTAACTAGGACATCTGACCCTAGATGAGCCCAATGATATAAATATTTCCCAGAACTTGGAGCTAGAAAACACCCAACCGGCCCTGGATGATTACAAAGCTATAATAAATTACCCCATTGTGCTGTTTTCTATAACCAACTACTCCCACTTCTGTAAAAGAATAATTTTATTGCTGTCACTTTGCTATTGGATGGAGACATGTTCACCTGGATATGTTCTGTTCCTTTGGAGACATATCCACCAGGATATGTTTTGTTTCTTTGGAGACATACCCACCAGGATATTTTTTGTTTCTTTGGAGAGACACTCACCAGAGTTTGTTTCATTTCTTTGGAAACATGCCCACCAGGGCAGGTCTTGTCTCCTTAAAATCCCAGACCTCCCTAGGGTTGGTAAATCAGGGAGGGAGATGAAACATGAGAGATTTTGGATTCAGAAACTTCCTTAAATTTATTTATTTTCTTTTTTTTATTATTAGGTTCAGTTAGCCAACATTTAGTACACCATTAGGCTTTGATGTAGTGTTCAATGATTTATGAGTTGCATATAACACCCAGAGCTCATCACAACACATGCCCTCCTTAATATCTATCCCCTTTTAATTATACTTCAGCATCACTAGTAATGATTCCATGCAGCCTCTTTTAACCCCTCACAATGTTTGTGGCTTTCGCAGTGAACACTCTAATTTAAGAAAAAAAAATAATTTCCTTAACTTCTGTAAGTGAAACTCAGCCTTTGATAGACAAGGTTCTAATTGAATATGAAACATAGAAATGTTCCCACCACCTGTGGAATCATTCTCATCAGCCTTTCCCTATTTAGAACAGACTTTGTTTAGTCAAACTTTTGAGATGCTCCCATCCCTGAGTGCATTTCACCCGCATTATCATTCATCTTCTCAATAATCAAATTTATATCCCAGGACATGGAGTTTCTCTTGAAATCTAAAGGTAGTGGGAATCGATAATCATTATACTACTTAGGAGTTTTCTACCTGTGGAAAAGTTTTTCAATAATGTTACAACAGTATCTTAAATAATTGAATAATCCATCCTCAACACAATGTGCATTGGAGAAAAGCAATAATTATTTCTTCAAGTGACAGTGAAACAGATTGAAGTTTCCTTTGTGCCTACTCTGATGTTACTGCTTTCCACCTAGAAAAGTAGGCTCAGACTTTCTCTTGATTCTTTATGTAGTTTCTGCTACTTTCAATGTGATGATTTCCCAACTTCTGTTAAGTTCCATTTTGTTGAACTCCTAGTAATCTATAATTCTGAGAAGTGCAAAATAGACGCATACATACAGTTTGACCAGTGCTGTGATTGTCTCACATGTGTACATAATTTCTTGTTAATAAAACCAATATTTATTTTAACATCTGAGAGTCACCATTAGGGTTTTTGTAATCAGGCACAATTATTAATATTTTGAAAAATCAAAGACAATTATTAACATTTAATGTGAAATTTCCTATAGTTTAATATTATGTTTGTATTGATTAAGTTAAATGTATAAAATCTCCCATTTTTTTTCATCTTACACTGAACAGTGCTTTGGATCCACCTATTTCCAAAATGTTACTTTATTAATGGGATATAATGTCATATTTTGATATAAAAATATGTGCCTATAAATATTAGATAATTTTAATTTATTTGTTAAATATTATTTATTTGATTATTTTAGAGAGAGAGAGAGAGTACACAGGTAGGGGAGGGACAGGGGCAAGCCTCTCAACACAGTTACAAATGGACCTTTATAAAGTACATGGGATTCTCCAAGGAGGTCAGACTTTCAGATCTGCCTAAATTTCATTTCTCAAATTCTAAAGCCTTTGAGAATCTGCCCTCATCTACCATCTCTGATCTGATAGTTGACACTAATGCCCTTTTATGCCACTGAGATAAAGGATGAGATCTCACTGTATCTCATTAGAATAAGCAAAGCAATCTCCCTTTAATTATTCATTATGTGTTTTTGACCTTTGAATTCTAATACATTCATTTGATTCTAAAGTATGTAACAATTTACGTTTATGCCTGCACGCACTAATCTTTAAATTGATCTAATGCTTTCTGTTAAATTGCAATAGTGAGAATCACTAAAAGACATAATGCTCTGACTTTGGTATTAGTGATATGGTATGCATTTAAGTCCTTGAACCACCAGATGTCCTATTGATTTTTCCTTTACTCTCTCCCTGGATTTAAACCAGACTCCAGTAAGATAACTTACCTTCAGGTTCTCACTAATGAATAGAGATACCAGATAGAAAATCCCTTAAAACTTGTATTTCCTAACATCTTTAGCAGTTGTCAAATAATGTCCATGACATTCTAATGAGCATGTAAAAGTCATGTCTCCTCTTGGGACCAGCACCAAAATGAAAATCAGAAGGAGCTTTTTTATTGTTGGGACAAAATGGAGTCTATTTTCTGAATCTGGTTCATTAATATTCTGCTTATCTTCTATAAAATGCATAATTATGTATTCATTTGTTTAATGTTTGTTCTAAATTATTGCCTTTCTAGATATCCTGGATGACACAATCTCCAAGATTCCTGCATCTGGTTTCAATTATCTAGGAATCTCTCATTAACACAAAATTCATCATGGATTTGTTTGGATTATATCCTTATCCTCATCATTTTCTGATATCATCAGCACCTTCAGCAATATCAGATGGCATCCCACACATGGACCTTCACTATATTAACTTTTGAATCATTTGGGGAATTTCAAAATCACTTGGAAAACTTTTGATTGGAGT
The DNA here is from genome assembly GCA_004023965.1 of Spilogale gracilis. Lineage (NCBI taxonomy): Eukaryota > Metazoa > Chordata > Mammalia > Carnivora > Mephitidae > Spilogale > Spilogale gracilis. Next base: position 3,605 of record PITA01031040.1, read on the forward strand.
TTAATCTAGCTCGATGTAGAGAACATTGTTATCCTAACAACACTGAGTAGAGTGAGCAACAGAAGTGGTATATTTCTTCTATAAAAAAAATAAATAGAAATTATATTAGCAAATTTTAGACTTGCCAAGGATAGGCCAATTATGCTGAAGAACAGGTCAATTACACAATATGTTAAATTCATCAACAAATACTGCATTTTCAGATCCAAATCTGTATTAGTTGGCCGGCCACTGGTGCCATATGGAAATACCTAGACTGCATAATTTAAACAACAGAAATTATTTTCACTCAGTTATGGAGTACAAAAGTTTAAGATTAAGGTGTGGGCAAGGTTGTTTCTTCAGAGTTATCTCTCTTTTGTTTTCCTCCAGCTGCCCTCTCACTGTCTCTTCAATGGTCATCCCTCTATGTACCAGTGCCCATTATGTCACGCTGTATGTCCTATTCTCTTCTTTTAAGGATGGGAATCGGGGGTACCTGAGTAGCTTAGTCAGTTAAACCTCTGTCTTTGTCTCAGATCATAATCTAAGGGTCCAGGGATCAAACCATTTATTGGACATCCCTGCTCAATGGGGAGCCTGCATCTCCCTCTCCCTTCTTCCTGGCCTGTTCTCTTTTTATCTCAAATAAATATATGAAATATTTTTTTAAAAGAACAGTCAGATTAGATTAGGACACTCATATGTCCCCATTTTAAGTTAATATTCCTTAAAAGTCCTATTTCCATATATATTCGCTTTCTGATGTTCTGGTAGTTGGAAGTTAACATGTGAAATTTCTAAGAGTACAAATAAACACATAGTATAATATAAATGAAACTTTTTTCCTTTCTTATTCCATCTTTTTTTGTTGTTATTGTCTGTTTTGTTTTGTTTTGTTTTGCTACTACAAAGTATTCTAATTTTATTATAACAAGAAGTTTTAGCTGCTTTTTGTGTAAAGTCCTTAAGATTTTTTCTATACATCAGTGTGTGTCAATAATTCCTTATTTATTTATTTCTTTTGTTCTGTTTTTTTTTTGCTTGCCTGATTTCATTAGCTATAATGTTCAGTACAATGTTGCAAAAAGATGGAAGAGAATAATCTTATCTTGTTCCAGATCTATAGGAGAAAACATAAAGAGAAAATTTGGGACATTCACAAATGTGTGGATATTAGTTGAGATTTCATAAAATAAAATAAAAAAAATACCATCAACAAAGGAAATCATCAACAAAACTAAAAGGCAACCTACAAAGAACAAGAAGATACTTGCAAATTTCAAACCTGACCAAGAGTCAGTAGCCAATATATATAGAGAGAACTTACAAAACTCAACATCCAAAAAGTGAATAATCCAATAAAGAATGGACAGAAGGCATGACTAGACATTTCTCCAAAGGATACATCCAGAAGACAAACAGACTTATGAAAAGATGGTCAATATCATTCATTCAGGGAATATAAGTCAAAACTACAATGATATATCATTTCATTCTTACCAGAATGGCTAAAGGCAGCAGCACAAGAAACAATTGGTGTTGTTGAGCATGTGTATAAAGGGGAATATTCTTACACTTTTGGTAGGAATACAAACTGGTGCTGCCATTCTGTAAAATAGTATAAAGGATCATCAAAAAGTAAAACAAAAAATAGAACTTCACCATATCATCCAGTAATTGCATTACAAGGTATTTACACAAAGAATACAAAAATACTAATTAAAATAGACATGCACTGAGGTACTTATAACAGCATTATCTACAATAGATACATTATGGAAAGAGTCCAAATATCCATCCATTGATGAATATATAAAGATGTGGTGTATGTATATATAGTGAAAAATTACTCAAACATAATAAAATAATTAAATCTTGGCATTTTCCACAATCTGGATGGAGTTAGAAATATTATGCTAGGTATGTCTGGGTGGCTCAGTAGTAAAGCCTCTGCCTTCAGCTCAGGTCATGATCCAAGAGTCCTGGGATCAAGCCCTGCATTGGGCTCCCTGCTCAGTGTGAAACCTGCTCAGGAGGCTTCACTCCCCCTGCTTATGTCCCCTCTCTACATGTGTTTCTCTCTGTCAAATAAATAAATGGAATTTTTAAAAATATATTATGCTATGAAAAAGCATTTGGAGAATGACAAATACCATGAAAATTCACTCATATATGGAATTTAGGGGAAAAATTCCAAAATCATTCTGTGAGGCCAGTAGTACCTTGATTCCAAAACCAGACAAAGACCCCACTGAAAAAGAATTAGAAGTCAATATCCCTGATGAACGAAGATACAGGAATCAACAAAGTACTAAAAAATGGAATCCAACAGTATATTAAGGGAACTATTCACCATGGTCAAGTGAGATTTACTCCTGGGCTGGAAGAGGGGTACAAGAGTCACAAATTAATCAATGTTACACACAATATTAATAAAATAAGTAAACAGAATGATGTGATCATCTCAATAAATGTAGAAAAAGCATTTGACAAAGTATAACATCCATTTGGAAAAAAAAAAATTAACAAAGTAGGGATAGAAGAAACATAACATCGTAAAGCCATATACAAAAGTCCCACAGCTAACATCATCCTCATTGGGGGGATTGAGAGCCTTCCTTTTACAGTAAGGAATAAGACAGTGATGTCCACTCTCACCATTGTTATTTAACATAATACTGGAAGTCCTAAGCTCAGCAATAAGACAAGAAAAATAAAAGGGAAAGACATCTACATCATTTAAGACAAAGACAAACTTTGACTCTTCAAGGAAGATGTGGTGTTTTATGTAGAAAATGCAAAATATTCCACCAAAGAATGGCTAGAACTGACAAATGAATTCAGTAAAGTGGCGGAATAAATCTCTTAACTTTCTCTACACCAATAATGATGCAACAGAAAAATAAATCAAGGAATTAATCCCACTTACAATTGCACCAGAATATATAAGATCCCTAGGAAGAAGTCTACCCAAAGAAGTATAATACTTGTACTCTGAAAACTATAAAACACTGATGAAAGAAATTTAAGAGTACAGAAAGAAATGGGGGTGGAAACAATCTATCTCATGGATTGGAAGTACAAATATTTTTTTAATGTCTATGTTAAATAAAGAAATTTACATGTTTAATACAATCCCTATCAAAATACCACCATCATTTTCCACAGAGCTATAATAAAGGATACTAAAATTCATATGGCTACACAAAAGTCCCCAAATAACCAAAGTAATCTTGGAAAGGAAAAGCAAACCTGGAGGTATTACAATTCTGGAACTGAACATGTATTACACTGATGTAATGATCAGACAGTTTGGCACAGGCACAGAAACAGACAGATCAGTGAAGTAAAATTAAAAAAAAAAACATAATGGATTCACAATATATGGTCACTAATCTTCAATAATGCAAGAAATAATATGTGGTGGAAAAAAAAGAGAGTATCTTTAACAAATGATGTTGGGAAAAGTGGATAGCACATGCAGAAGAATGAAACTGGACCACTTTCCTATAACATATACAAAACAAAATCATAATGGATGAAGGACCTACATGTGATACAGAAAACAATAAAAATCCTAGAATATAACACAGACAGCAACCACTTTGACTTCAGCCACAGCAACTTCTTACTAGATGCATCTCTGAAGTCAAGGGAGACAAAAGCAAACATGAATTATTGGGACTTCATTAAGATAAAATCTTCTGCACATTAAGGAAGCAGCCAACAAAACTAAAAGGCAACATATTCAATGGGAGAAGATGTTTGCAAATGTTTTATCAGATAAGGGACTAGTACCATGATCTATAATGAACTTATCAAACTGAATATCCAGAAAACAAATAATCCAGATAAAAAATGGGCAGAACATATGAATATATATTTTTCCAAAGAAGACATTCAAATGAATCACTGACACATGGAAAGATCCTCAACATCAATCAGTGAGATAAATTCAAATTAAAACCACATTGAGATAACACATTACACCAGTAAAAATGGCAAAAATTAACAAGGCAATGGACAACAAATTTTGGAGAGGATGTGGAGAAAGGGGAACCCTTTTACACTGTTGGTAGGAATGCAAGTTGGTGCAGCCACTTTGGAAAACAGTATGGAGATTCCTCAAAAAATTAAAAATAAAGCTACCCTATGAGTCCATATTTGCACTACTTGGCATTTACCCCAAAGATACAGAGGTAGTGAAAATAAGGGCCATATGTACCCCAGTGTTCATAGCAACAATATCTGCAAAGCCAAGCTGTGGAAAGAGCCCAGATGTCCTTTATTTGTTAAATGGACAAAGGAGGTTGATTATACAATGGAATATTACTCAGTCACCAGAAAGTATGAATACCTAGCTTTTTCATCAACAGGGATGGGCCTGGAGGAGATTATACTGAGTGAGAGAAGTCAAGCAGAGAAAGTCAATTATCATATGGTTTCACTTGTGGAGCATAAGAAATAACATAGAGGACATTAGGAGAAGGAAAGGAAAAATGAAGTGGGGGAAATTGGATGTGGATCTGAACCATGGGAGACTTTGGACTCCTAGAAACAAGCTGAGGGTTTTAGAGGGGAGGGGATGCAGGGATGGTCATGGGTATCAAGGAGGACATATTTTGCATGGAGTACTGGGTGCTGTATGCAAACAATAAATCTTGGAACACTACATCAAAAACTAATAATATATTGTATGCTGCCTAACACAACACAATTAAAGAAAACTGCATTGAAATACTACATCATATCTGTCAGAATGGCTCTAACAACTCACGAAACAACAGATGTCGGCAAGGGTGTGGAGAAAGGGAAACCCTCTTATACTGTTTATGGAAATTCAAACTAGTGTAGTCAATCTGGAGAACAGTATGGAGGTTCCTCAAAAAGGCAAAGATATGGAGACAGGCAAAGAGAATTACAGAAAGAGAAGTAGAGAGACAGAGAGACAGAGAAGAAAAGGGGGGGAGACAAAGCCAAATAAAGTCAAAAACAAAATATGACAAAGCCTATAACAAAAATAAGTTCCAACAAAACATTTTATAGCACTAAATTATTATGTTAGAAATAAAAATAGACATAAACAACTTATCTTTATACCTCAAGGAATGATAAAAAGGAAAACTAAGCTCAAAATTAGGAAAAGGAGGGGAATAAAAAAGGGAAAAAATAAATGAGATCAAGAATAGAAATGTAACAGAAATGTTAACAAAACGAAGAGCTTATGTTTTGAAAAGATAAAAAAAAATCAATAAACCTTTATATAGACTGACCAAGAAAAGAAAAAAAAAGAAAGGACTCAATTATATAAAATCAGAGTGAAAGAGGAAACATTACAAATGAAACCACAGAGATAAAAAGAATTATATTGCTATGAACAATTATACAGCTGAAATACATTCAAGTCACCAAGACATAAAAACATGGATTGGCCAATAATGAATAAAGAGAATGGAACAAAAATATATGTATATTTTTCCTAACCAAGAAAAAAAATATCCTGATTAAATGGCTTTACTAATGAATTCTGCCAAATACTTAATGAAAAATCAGCATTAATCATTTAAAAATAATTCAAAAAATCTAAGGAAGACTCCTTTCAAGTTCATTCAATGAGATCAAGATTACTCTAATATAAAAGCTGGACAAGAGTGTTAGAAGAAAATGATTTAAGGGTTAATATTCCTAATAAACATAAATGGAAAATCCTGAACAGAATACCAACAAATCAAATGCAAGAGCACATTAAAGGATCACAATCTATGATCAAACTGAATTTATCCCTGGGATGTAAGGATGGTCAACATCATTCAATCAATCAAAATTATATACCATTTTAATAAAATCAAGTGTAGCAATATAATTATAATCTCAATAGATAGATACAACTTTGTCAAAATTTTGCATAATTTCAGAAATGCACCTCAACATAATAAAAGCCATATATAACAAGTTTTTATCTAACATTATACTCAATTGTGAAAGATTGAAAGCATTTTCTCTAAAATTAGAATTAAGGCAAGAATGTTCACTCTAACCATTTTTTTCTCTAACCATTCTTATTTAACATATGCTCAAAATCCTAGCCAAAGAAATTAGGTATGAAAACTACATAAAAGTTACCCAAATAAGAAAAATCAAAGTAAAAATTGTCATTGTGTGTAGATCAGATGATCTCACATAATGAAAATCATAGACTCCACAGGCACGCCAAGAAAAAAAAGAGAAAAAATAAACAAATCTAGCAAACTTGTAGGATGCAAAGTCAACATACCAAAATCCACTGTGCTCTTGTTCACTAAGAACAAACTATCTGAAAAATAAGAAAAACATTTTCATTAACCATGATATCAAAATAATAAAACACTGAGGAATAAATTTAATCAAATAGATGAAAATTCTGTACAATTTAAACTATAAAATATTAATTAAAGAAGTGGAGGAAGACAAATAAATGGGAAGATAATCATTTCATAAATTAGAAGAAATCGCATCATTAAAATGTCCCTTCTTTCCAAAGAAACCTACTGATTCAATGAAGTCTCTATCAAAATTCCGATGGCAAAATATATTGTTTCCCAAGTTGTTAATTTGAGCCACTCTGACTGATATCAGATAGTATTTAATTGTGATTTTCTTTTGTATTTATCTGATGCTGAGGGATTGTGACTATTTTTTCATGAGTTTATTGGCCATTTGAATGTCTGTTATGGACAATTCTGTTCATGTTTCCGCTCATTTCTTTACTGTATTTTTATGTTATTGTTTTTAGGGGTTGGCTTTGATAAGTTCTCCATAGATTTTGGATACTAGCTCTTTATCTGGTAAGCCATTTACAAATATCTTCTTCAATTCTGTAGGTTGTCTTTTAGTTTTGTTGATTGTTTGCTGTGCAAAAGCTTTTTAACTTGTTGAATTCATAATAGTTTATTTTTGTTTCTGTTACCCTTGACTTTGAAGATGTGTCTAACAAGTTGCTGTAACCAAGGTCAGAAACATTCCTGCCTTTGTTCTTTACTAGGATTTTTATTTTTGGTGAGAATGTAGAGATTCTCACATTATTTGTGAGAATGCAAATGAGTATAGCCACTCTTGAGAACAGTATGGAGGTTCTTCATAAAAGGAAAAACATAGAGCTACCCTATGACCCAGCAATGACTTTACTAGTTATCTACCTAAATGATAGATGTTTGTAACACAAACAGTGATTTGAAGGGGAATTTCACCCCAACATTTAAAGCAGTAATGTCCACTATAACCAAAATATGGAAAGAGATCAGATGCCCATAGAGAGATGAAAGAAGAAAGAAAAAGTGGTTTATATTATACAATGGAATGTTAATCAGACATCAAAAATAATGAACTCTTGATATTTGCAATTACATGGATGGAACTAGAATTCACTTATGCTAAGTTAAGTAAATCAGTCAGAGAAAGACAGATATATTATTTCACTCACACATAGAATTTAAGAAACAAAACAGATGAAAATAAGGGAAGTGGAGGGAAGATAAAATAAGACAGAATCAGACAGGAAGGCATACCATAAGAGACTCTTAACATACCATAAGAAACTCATAAGAAAAAAAAAAAAAGAAAACCCTGAGGGTTTCTGGAGGGGAGGTGGGTGGAGGGGTGAAGTAACTGGGTGATGGGCATTTAAGAGGGCACTTCATGTAATAAACACTACTATATGCAACTGATGAATCACTAAATTCTACCTCTGAAAATAATAGTACAGTGTCTTAATTATTTTACATTATTAATATTATTATTATTTTTTTTTGTTAGTCACCATACAGTACATATTTGTTTTTTGGTGTAGTATTTGATGATTCATTATTTGCATATAACACCCTGTGCTTCATGAACTAGTGCTCTCCTTAATACCAACATCCAGGCTAACCCATAGCCCAACAGTCTCCCCTCTAAAACCCTCATTTTTTTCCTGGAGTTCATAGTATCTCATGGTTCATCTCTCCCTCTTATCCCCCCTCCTTGATTTTCCCTTCCTTCTCCTAATATCGTCCATGTTATTCCTTATGTTCTACTATTAACTGACTTTAATTAAAAAAAAAATAAAGATCCAAATGGCAATTTTCACATAATTAGAATAAAAACAACCCTAGAATTTATTTGGAAACCCAGAAGACCCCATGCAGCTATGAAAATTTTGAGTAAGAAGAACAAAGCTGAAGAAATTAGTTTCTAATTTCACACTGCACAGCAAACCTATGTAAATGAAACAGTATGATACTGGCACAAAAAGAGACATATGGACCAATGGAAAAGTATAGAAAACCCAGAAATAAAACCATCCATAGGTGGTCAAATAAATTTTAAAAAATACCGAAGAATCGACAATGGGGGATAGTCTCTTCTATTAGTGGTGCTAATAAAATTGGATAGTCACATGAAAAATTATAAAACTGTACCCCTATCTTATAATATACCAAAAATTAATTCAATGTGGATTAAAGACTTATACATAAGACTTGAAACCAGAAACTTGTTGAAACAAAATGCATGAGAAAACATCCTTGATATGGATCTTAGAAATTCTTTATTTATTTTTATTTTATATAAAACAGCACAGACAAAAAAAGAAAAAAAAGTAAAACTATGACAAATTAAAAAGTTTCTGCATAACAAAATAAACAATCAACAAAATAAAAATGCAGCCTATGGAAGGGATAAAATATTTACAAAGACTTGCAAATGGTCAAAAGGCATATGAAATATATTCATCTCCATAATTATGATGAAAATCCCCCAGTGAGACATCACATCACACTTATGATGGTTGTTATTAAATATTAAAAATATATTTGTCAAGGAGTATGTGAAGAGCTAGAAAACCTGTACACTCTAATTGGGGATGTTAATTTGAAATATGAAAACCAATATGGGAGTCCCTCAAAAATATCTATATATCTATTCTATATCATCTATCTATCTATTTATCTATCTATATAATAATATACAGCAAGCCACTTTTGGATATCAAACCAAAGGAAATATAATTTCTATTTCAAAGAGGTGTCTTCAATCTCATACTTTTCATAGCATTGTTCAAAAGAGTCAAACATGAAACAATAAAAATATCTGTTTACGGGTGAAGAAAATTTGATATGTATACATATAGTCATATATACATATGTATATACACATATGTAATATTATTCCATACACACACACACACACACACACACACACACGGAATATACACATACACATGGAACACTTGGTGTTCTTTGGAAGTAAAATGATGTAAAACCCTAATCCATGATTTGTTTACATTACTCAATTACTAAAGATTTAAAAATAAATTGTGTATAGTATCCAGCAGATAAGTAGGAAAATGACATTTTACTCACTACTATACATATATGAGATAATTTTGAATTGAGAAACATTTTGATTTCTAGTCATTCTTAAATTGTAACAGTATTGAATATGATTTTGGAAAATACTAAAAATAAGTAGGTAGAAAAAAACAGTATGATCTCATGTATGTTGATGTATGTATACTTTTTGCATTTGTATCTTGTAAATACACAAGAAAATGCAAAAAAAAATAAATACATGGGAAAATACAAAAAATGAAAAAACATTCACCTTTCCCCCAGGGAAAGAAAAGAGGAGTGGAGATGAATAAGGAAATGTAAGTTTCTCCATTTTCTTGTATCTTAAATATTTTATATGGCAAAGCAAATGATATCCTGCTTATGACAACTATTGTAAAAACTGAAAATAAGTATCAAAGTCAAAAGACCCAATCACTTTTGTTCAGACAAGTGTTTTAAATCAAATTAATACATTACATAACAATGTAAAGTTTCACAAAATCTATTATCAGTATTGTTATTAATTGAAGGTCTCATGGCAGGTAACCCCACTGGATAAAAAAAGAAAAAAGAATCTCAGAGTGGACTTAATTCTTTGCACTTCTGATTTCATGACATCTGTGATGACATGAGACAGCATCTGAACTCATGGTTAATACAGTTAATTAGCTATCATACTAATTAGTCAATTTTAAACATGCACAAAAATTCAAGGCTAATATAAACACTGTGCTTGCCAGTTAGAGAGAAGACTGTCATTCAGCAACACACTGGAAACCAGAGTAATAGCAAAGTTTAATCAGGGATTTTTATCCTGTTGGACAATAGATCCAGCTTTTCAACTTTTCTTCCTATTTGATAAAGTGTCCTTTATTGAGATCTTATCTTAAAGTTCCATGGTATTTAAATAATTGACTTCTATAATCAGGGAAACTTGATTCTTATTAGGTAAGTTAATTTCTTCCAAACCTCTCTGCATCTACTGTAAGTTTCCCAGTGTTATTTAAGCTCTCTTGCTGTGTCTAATTAGGTAAATTTATTTCACCTGCTTTCATTCCACTTTCCTTCAGGAAAATAATGTTGTTCATTAGTTACATAGGAGACATGTATCCTTATTGAAGAAAAATATATAAATCATACTAATACATAGATATTTCTAGGATTTTATTGACTTTAAATTAAAGCTCACATAGTATCTTCTTATAGCTTTTGTATAAATATTAGTGATTTTAATGTAACCCTGATTGCATCAAAGATGTAAATTGTTATCTTAGTCTTTATCATTGTCACAGACAGAAAGTACAAAAATAATGTTTAGTTATACCCATCTTTTTCCTCCCCATTTACCTCTGCAATAAAAGGTTAGAGAGAATAAAAGGGAGAAATAATCTCTTAGTTGTTGGGGACCAGCCTCAGCAGAGATGTGGGTCCCAAACCACGGGATGTCTGGCAGGCACAGTTATGGCAGGGACATGGAGATTTGATGCAAGCTGACAGATCCAAGGCCAGTCAGGAGACCTATGAAGCAGGCTCAGGCTCAGGCTCTGGCTCTCTAGCTCTCTGGCTGTCAAGGGTCCCAGTCTCTTATTATTCCAGAGTGAGGAAGTTGGGAGGGTGCAGTTAGGTTAAAGTTTAACAAAGTGATTCACAGCACACAGAATCAAGCTTTTCTAAGAAACTGGCCTTTACCATTCTCAAGCTGTTTTAACTCCTTTTTTGCCATTTCTAAATGCAGCTCACTTTGGGGCCCCTTGATGCTATTTAAGCATGCAATTTCCTCTTTTAAAGAGGCCACTCTTTCCTCAATAGAGAGACAGGTTCAGGAGATAGTGGAGATTAGCCTTATGTATTGCCCATAGGACATTTGTCCCACAGTTAATGTTTTCCCTACCATAGGGTCATAAAAATGTCTGCAACGCCAACGGGGGTAACTGGGACATGGCTTCCATTGCCTTTGTGGGGGCAGGAGCACATCAGGCTTGGACTTCTGGTGCTTACCCCGAGGTGGAGTCCACCATCCTCTGTTAAGCAATGATTCCCAGACACTGAGCGGTGCATTCCACCTTTGTGTCACCCCTCCTAGCGTTCTTTCCCATCACCCTTCATTATTCAAATGTACAGATTTGTCAACTTGGACCAAAGAGCTATGCACTAAGGCTGACATGCATGGCCTTTCTGAAGTTAAGTTATTTTGTATAACTAAGGTAAGTTCCATTTTGTTCATGAGATCAAACCAAAGGCTGTAGTTTTCCATTAAACAGTGAGAACAATTGTGCCAGATCAACACAGCCTGCTGATCATCCAGGTGTGTTTCAAATAAATCTTTAACTGTTTTTGCACCTTGACCTAGAGACAGGGTCAGTATTGTTACTGCAGTGTACAGAGTGATGGCTTAAATCCACAGAAGCCGAGGCCATTGAGGTGGAGGGAACAAGGAATACAGATAAGAGATACAGAGATATGATTACCAGAAGGAGGATTGATTAGAACAATGTGTCTTGGATAAGCACTTGCCCAAGCGCACACCCCAGGGACACAAGGGACATGGTGCCCCAACCCACAAGGTACATGGCTTTCCAGATTCGTGGAGGGGAGAGCCCAGAGGGACTTTCATCCACATTCATGGGTACCTCCACCAAAGTTTCTGGTGGCTTGCCACATGGCGGGAGGGGTGTATCACGTATCATCGCCAATGCTTAGTTATCCATGCTGAGTCTTGAAATATACCAAGATCACAGTTCACATTGAACTAAATCAATTTTCCAAGAATGAGTAAACAAATTAGTTTATTCCATATCCCTTTGTTACTTTTTAACCTATTCTAGCAAAG